>JASANE010026333.1:0-91523 GCA_030248225.1 Trileptium ribeirensis
CAATGGTGGCCAGAGGGATAGGGGTGGAAGCTGAGAGCGAGTTCGAGAATTGCCCAAAAAGAAGTGAAATCAAGAATTAGGGAGAAGAGCCACCAAGGGATGCACCGTGCACCGGTCTACCAGCGGTCGGAGATACCCTTTATCACTGGATGAGAGTTGCACGAGTTCCCGGCGGTAGACATGTCATTGTCCCGGGCAGGGATATCGAGTTTAGGTCAATGTCTGGTGCTGGATTATGAACTAAGCTGGATTGGCCGTGTAAGCGTATATACATTAAAGTAAACCACAGTTAAAGCAATTACGCACTGCAACCTAAGCAGGCTTAGACCATTGGTTGCACTAAACAGTAAATTACTATGGGATAAAAATTGAGAATTTAGGTATGAATAGGATTGGTGCGTTCGGCATCCTTTCAGGTATGGCCTTTTCAGAATTAAGCTAAGACTAAATTGAATTTTGGTTAGCAAAACTGCATATCCGATCCGTGCTAATACTGCCTAAACCCTGGCGAGTCCGGAGAACGTGCCGTGGGTAATTAATTTATACTAAAAATGCTTAAATGGAAGTGATGAACTTCAAAATTTAACATGAAAATATTGACTAACGTTATTGAATATGAACATTTAGCTCTTCAACGATTGTACCCTGGCTAGTCCGACTGACAGGCCGTGGGACATTGATAACATTTTGGAAAAGAGTAAGTTATGACATTACGTAAAACTTTGTAAAAGTTTGAATTGTAGAACCGGATAAATTTAAGACTTGATTTAAAAAGTTTTAAAGAGAAACTGTAAAGTTAAAATGAACAGTCCAGAAAACAACGTTAGAATATTGCGAATTAAAACAATAATTTATTTAGAGATTTCTCAAATAGTTTTGCATGGCGGTGCCGTGTCCGTTTAGACTAGCACACGCACCCCTAAGGTTAGAATTGACCAGAACGTGTCCGAGATCACAGGTTCTGAATGTGATACTTATAAATTTCATGCAAAATACTTTAGGCGAAATGTCACTACGGCGAAGAGTCCGCATAACAGTCCCGTAGTGCGTAGTAAAAGATTTTGAATAAGTTTTGGCAAGTTTAAATAAGTAAATTGGAAAATTGAATCAGAAAGTTTGACTAAAATTCTATCATGGGTGGGAATCGGAGTGGGAGTGAATGATATTAGTCTGAAGCATCCAAGCTCTATCTCAGCTCGACTTTGTAACGAATTTCATTTTACTTATCAGAAAAGTCGCTGGATCTTTTATTTCAAAATAACCTAAAGCCAAACATCCGGTTCCGCTTTGGGGGGAGTAAAAATCAAACTTTTATTCGGAATAATACGGAATTTTAACTTAACATCCACTTGGGTTAATTGATTTTTCAGGAAAATTTATGTTAAAATTATTTCTAAACCTACCGGTTTTCACAAAGTTATAGAGTTTGTAATAATTTTCAATATACTCATGGTAAATTTCACTAAATACCTACCTCTATAATAGTGTATCGAGCTCGATTTCCAGGGTATGTTGTATTTTGTGTTTATTTCATTGTGTTATTTGTCTTCCATGTTGTAATATGTTATAATACAATTGTGGTCAAATGTTAACTTGCAGAAATTTTAGGTTAGGTAGAACCAAAATCACAATATCATTTTCCAATTAAGTTTCACTCATAAATTATGATTCGGTTTATGGAACCATTTTCTTTGCTTTGGCAACTAGTAAAACTATTTCCAATATTTTTATAGCTATAAAAGCATTTTCTATATTTTAACTAAACGGGTTTTAGACTAGTACGAACTAAAAATTTCTAGATAGTTCAATTTCACATTGCTTTGTATAATTGATTCGGGTAACTATTTTGTGTAATGCAGTATTCGATATAACATTATTCAAATAACTTGGCTAATTAACTGTTTACGGTGTATAATAGGTTTGCTCAGTATTAATCCTTTACTGCCATAATATTTTACTTTTGTTTGCATAATATGTTATGTTTCATTATAATCATTTCATTGATGCCTTATATATCTAACGTTGTTAATTGCTTTTCAAAATGTATAATGTATGGGTATCATTTGTTTTTAATATATGGATTCGCTATAAAATAATTTTCCATCACATTCAAATAAAAATTTCAAATACAAGCTTAACCTGCTCCTTAGATCACATACTCAACAGGGACGTTGAGGAGTCGGGTCCGGGGGATGTCAACTTTTGGGCAGGTCTAACCTTGTATTTCCCTCCCTCCTAGACAATATTTCATGGGATTTGACCTAATTTCCAAAATTATACTTAATTTCATTATGCTTCCCTGGGGATATCTATTCTCCCACAGGGGTGACTCCCATATTTACTCCTGGGGGTGAGAAAACTATCCAAATTTCATATTTTACTCCTCATTTCCTACTCCCTCTCGACATATTATCCCTTAAAACTGACTCAAAATCCATTAATTTACGAATTTCCCCATATTTACTCAAATAACACCTTTCTCTTGGTTTTATCATTATTTCCTCCCGGTGGGGTGGGTTATAGCCCATAACGGGTACATTCATACTTATTCCCACTCGGGTGAACCCATTATTTACTCCTATATCGGGGTACATCATCCCTATGTCCTAATGTGATATTCCATTTTACCTAAAAATCAATCTTTTTACATTTCTATTAAATTTACCAATTCGTTGATATTTTCGTCATTTGGGTGCAACTTTTCCCCACTATCAGACTATATTTCATACTTTCCCCCACCTAGGAAATACCCTAATCTCCCTATTATTCCATTTTTATTGGGTTCAAAATCCTCCCATTTTCACTATTTTTCCCCTAAAAACAAATATACCAATATTTGACTTTTTCCAACTCTATACAATTTCTTAAACCTTTAAAACTATCCAATGGGGTTCCCCTTCATTATCCCTACCCAGAAATACACTTAATCCCTACGGATACCTTCACTTTGTTCTCAAATAACCTTTTTCCTAACCCTAAATTTACACCAAAATTTCCTTAATATAATAATAATAAGTTTTAATACTAAATAAATTTACATAGCTATATTTTGTCTCTATCGCGTAAAGATGGCTATTTCGTTAGTTTGATGACTGGTCGACGTATTAGTATTATTACTGTTGGTGTAGAGAGAGAGTGTGGTTTTTGCGTGGAGTTAACGAATTTTTGTTTTCTTTTATTCTTCTGTCTTTTGTTCGATATTATTGCTGTTATGCGCGTTGGGATATAGGATGCAATTTGGAGTTTCTTTATGGTTATGGCTATTGTTTTTTTTCTTTTCCTTGCGTTCGGGAAACTCTAGGGTTTTTTCCTAGCACTTGGTAGGGCGCACGCGTTAAAACGCTTTGTATAGCTTTTATCATGGCTTCTTTAAAAGGAACAAACGGCTACTTACCCTCACACAGCCGGTATACGTCAGCATCCGTGTAGGTACACACACTCGTACATACACATCTATACACACGCATATATGTAAACTTAGGTTCACTTATAGTGACATTGCAGGAGGTTACGTGCATTTCTGGAACTTGCCGAGGAGGCGGGTGTGCTAGGCATAGTAAGCCCTAGCCGGGTTAATGGCAGACCAGAAAAAGGGCAACCCATTCCTTAAACGGGAACCTCTGGGTGGGATTGGTCTTTCTCCTTTTCCGGCACCCTTTCACCACCCGTTGGACCCCAGGCTGCCACATCATGGGCTGCTCTATCGTCGAAGGCTGTGACATTGTAAACCTTCCTTAGGGTGGGACATAGTTGTCGGAACTATGTCTTAGCGCAAGCCTCGCCTAGGGGTGGTCCAATGCACAGGCCGGGGAAATTACACGCTTAGGGGGCTTGGCAGTTATGGGCCAACACCCACGTTCTATTTGGGGAAAATCCTGTGTCACTGTTCCCCCAACACTAACACATAAAGTCCTTTAGTTTTTTTCAGGTTTACGAAATACACGAACACATCAGGTAGTACGATTTAAGGTACATGTATCCTTTAATGCATGATCGCACGCTATCGTCCTAAACTAGTCAAAATATAAAATCTTAAAAATTGTTATCGAACAAATGGTTCGCGGTGTAAAACTTTTGGTTTTTGCTAAAATTACATTATGAAGGAAATAGGTTATTCTTGTTATACCTGGTGCATAAGGCCAGGGGTTTTTGTTAAGTTTTCATTCTGTAAACTTATGTTATATACTAATCGTGTTGCTATATAATCTTTAAAAACTTTCAACTAATGTCGAATAAATTTTCAATACACGACAGAGCGTGTTATCTGACCTGTAGGAGCTGAAGGTGCTGTATTCTTTATTTTACTGGTAATTTACTGGATACTATTTACAGCCGACAGATGGTGCAGGTCACCAACGCTAGCACTACTCTTGGTAAAAATGCTCAAGGTGGCAGGGCCACATTATTTTCTCAGCATCTGCTTGGTTGGCACTTTAGTGGTAATATTGATTAAAGTGGTTAGCATGGGCTTCTATCTCAACTGGCTGTTAACCTCAATATTATAAAGTGTTATTCTTTATTTCTAGACGACTTGTAAATAGTTATAGCTTTATCGTGCTGGTGCAATCCTGCCACATTAGTATTACGATCTCTTAAGGTAAAGCATTAATTGTTGCTCTCTACGGGAAATAGCTATCCTCAGTAATGGAAAACGCTACTGTGTACTCACAAGCAAACAAACTTATGGAAAGCCCTTTCTAGCTCCAATCTGTACCTCAACTCTGGCCGCTTGTCGAGCTGAGATAGAGCTTGGATGCCTTCAGAACTAATATAGTTCACTCCCACTCCGATTCCACCCATGATAGAATTTCTTAGTACAAACTTTTGAATTCCAATTTTCCAATTTTACGATTTAAAAATTTTGTCAAAACTTATTCAAATTCTTTTTACTACGCACTACGGGACGGTTATGCGGACTCTTCGCTGTAGTGACATTTCGCCTAAAATATTTTGCATGAAATTTATAAGTATCTCATTCAGAACCTGTGATCTCGGACACGTTCTGGCAAATTCTAACTTAGGGGCGCGTGTGCTAGTCTAATCGGACACGGCACCGCCATGCAAAACTATTTAAGAAATCTCTAAATAAATTATTGTTTTAATTCGCAATATTCTAACGTTGTTTTCTTGACTTTCTGTTTCAACTTTACAATTTCTTTTTAAAATTTCTTTAATTAGGTCCTAAATGTATTCGGTTTCACATTCAAACTTGTACAAGTTCTACTTAATGTCATAACTCACTTTTTCCAAAATGTTATCAATGTCCCAAGGCCTGTCAGTCGGACTAGCCAGGGCACAACCGTTGAGGAGCTAAGTGTTCATATTCAATAACGTTAGTTAAAATTTTCCTGTTAAATTTTGAAATTCATCAGTTCTATTGAAGCATTTTTAGTATAAACTAATTACCCACGGCACGTTAACCGGACTCGCCAGGGTTTAGGCAGTATTAGCATGGGTATGCAGCTTTGCTAACCAAAATTCAACTTAGTCTTAACTTAATTCTGTAAAGGCCATACCTAAAAGGATGCCGAGCGCATCAACCTTATCCTTACCTAAACTCACAATTTCTATCCCATAGCAATTTACTTTTTAGTGCAACCAATGGTTTAAATCTGTGTAGGTTGCAGGGCATAATTGGTGCAACTGTAATCTATTCTAGTTTATATATGTTCACACGGCCTACTCACCTTAGTTCAAAATCAAGCACCAGACATTAACCTAAACTTGATATCCCTGCCCGGGACAATGACATGTCTACCACTGGAAACTCGCGCAACTTTCATCCAGTGATAAAGGGTATCTCCGACCGCTGGTAGACCGGTGCATCCCTTGGTGGCTCTTACCCCTAATTCTTGATTTCACTTTTTCTTGGGCAATTCTCGAACTCGCTCTTAGCTTCCACCCCTTTCCCTGTGGCCACCATTGGAGATGTCGGTTGCGTTTTAGTAAGAAACGTGCCGCGGAGAAGGCCGATAAACTCACAGGCTAATCGCGGCTAGCCAAACTTGGCTTTAGAGCCGCGACAGACTGGGACAAAATCGGGCACTGCCGCACACATCTTAAGGAAATGATGGATTATAAGAGGCTGCAGACCAAACTCCGACATTCGACGCTATTAAATTTCTGAAAACATGTCTTGGTTTTATTGCTTGAACACTATATTGGGTGGGTTATTAAACCCGCAGAACCGTACCGGAGGAAAATTAGGTAAATTTTGGTATTTTGCCGATTTTTCATAATAGATGTATTCAGGTGATTTACATAGGGTTTCGTTGTTGCTGAATATGGT
Organism: Trileptium ribeirensis; assembly: GCA_030248225.1. Lineage (NCBI taxonomy): Eukaryota > Metazoa > Nematoda > Enoplea > Enoplida > Thoracostomopsidae > Trileptium > Trileptium ribeirensis. The sequence continues at coordinate 6,290 of JASANE010026333.1, forward strand.
AAAAGCAAAAATTTGTGATTTACGAATTTCAAGTTTCCGCTTTTCGGTCATTGAAACAAGTATTGAATTGTTCTCCGTATTTTTTATGATTAGAGCATACATGCCGGCAGGCGGGGTAGGGGGATAACCCCCCCTGAGGTACGGACCCCCCCCCCCCTGAGGCGAAAAGTCCAGGGGGGTTACCCCCCCTTGGGGGTGCGCAGCACCCCCCCCCCCAGGGTGCGCAGCACAAAACTTGCGCAAATTGTGCCTGCTTGTTGCTAGTGGTGCATATGCAGCTGTAAATTTGTGGAAAGCTTTTTGTTGAAAGACGTCATTCCCTGAAATAAAAGTTGACCGAAATACTTATTTATATACTAACTAGATTTAGACATTGCATGTCTGCTATGGTCCACGGTGGATTAACCACGAACTCATGTTATGAATATCTATTGCCAATTTTAAAAAACTACTTTGCTTTCTTTTAATGAAGGTTATTCGTGCTGGAACATATTCTGAATTCTGTTGCTAATCTAGCATGATTTTTCAGCTCTGAAACAGGCATGTATAGACAAATAATAGTTTGAAATATACCGTGGAAGACAACTTTCAACCAAAAAATTTTCTAACAGAGACAGCTAAATCAACAAGTGTCTTTGATTGTCCTAACGAGCGTTCTGGGACCGAATCGGCACCAGTTTATGCAGCGTTTACGTTATAAAGAACCCACCATGTGAAAGTTTTGTCCACCCTGGGTGTCTCTGCCACCATCAATTATATGGTGTCTTGGACACCATGGTGTTTATGATGGTATTTTCAGATAGTATGCATAGGCAGTGTACCGTCGGTGATAGTATGGTGTAAACTACACCATAAATTTTATATGATGTTAGCTACACCATGCTGTTATTAACACGTAGTATATAATGCGTTTGTGTATGGTGTCCTTGACACCATCAGTAAAAAACAATAGATAGATTAAGACACTATAGCTACGTTAATGGTGTCTCATACACCATCTTTTGCATTACATAGTGTGGGTATGCACCGTATACCACTGGATGGTGTGGTCTAGACCATAGGGGGACAAAACTTTCACATGGGGGTCCTTTATAACGTAAACGCCGCATTAGGCAGAGATAGATTAAAATAACTGAAAGAATTACTGTAGATCAACAAATACGGTGAAAAAACGTGCGCAATGTGCGCCTTCGCGTTTCTTGCGGTGCATGTAGACAAACTGAACACGTAGGTGAAAAATATACATCCGACGATCTAAAAAAAAGGTCCTCACGAGACCGACCCCCCTAGACAAATTTGACCGGCCAGGGGGGTTACCCCCCTGAGATGGCCGCGACCCACGCCCCCCCGTGGGGGCCTCTACCCCCCCCCCTGGCATGACCGACCGTCGGCATGTATGGATTAGAGTGACTGTAGACGTTGCCACTGAAGTATTGCAGGTGTATATATATGGACTTGGGCATTTGAAATTGTAACGACGAAATGGTCACTAAGCGCAAAATAAAAATATTCGCTCCGATTCCTGCTACTTTGCGAGTTATTTGTAAAACATATAACCAAGTGTTTAAAAGTATAAAATTTTTTTCTCAGATGTTCCAAGAAATTACCACTGAAAGATTTTAGCTAAACATAATTTTGTGCTATGTGATATGTATATATTGGCAAAACAGCAAAAAATATCAATTAAGTCATTAAGATCATTTATATTAATTTAACTAGAAACAAGTTGGCTCGGTAGAAACTAAAGAGAGATGTTGTCGACAGTGAAAAAATAACTTAGTTGTAAAATTGAATATCTGTAACAACGCATACGAAAATCTGATTTGCAATGCGCCATGTCCCCTGGACAAATGAAACCAGGTTAATTAAACATTATGAAATAAAACGTACATAATAAAAATCTAGATCACAAAAAATAATATAAAAATAAAAATTCACGTACAAAACGGTATATTTTTAACAACATCGCTTGAACAGAGTTTTTAACTATAGACATATCAAACAGAATAGTGTCATTGGTATAGAACAAAACAAAATATCGTTTTCCTTTAATATTTGAAATCAAGTGTCAAGGGAGTTACAATATTTTACTAAAGAATGTTCCTCGTGAAGAATGTATAATATTAAGCGTTAACGATTTAATATGGTTGGATTTACTTTATGAGACGGTGCGTTCTACCCGGTGTCGATTGGTGCTTCATCTCCAAGTTAGCGCTATAAACTGCAATTAAATAGCTGTGTGCTATTACATTTCTGCAAGCGTTGCAGGTGTTGTCTTCAAATCGTACCTAGTCAAAGCGATGCCAGAGCTCTTATTCGCAGTTGCCATTATTTTAAACTGGCGCCACTCTGTTCCCAAGTTAATTTTGATTAGTTCTAAGCTGTCTTCAAACTACACCGGTACAAAGTAACTTCAAGCAGCACTGGAGCGTTTTCTTTAACTCTGCAGCCAATAGTTAGTCAATTTTGGAAATATACAACAAGAATTTAACAACTTGATTCGGCGCAGCTTATGGAGGTGGTTTTAGAAAATGTTCATTTGGGGCATGTTTATGACAAAGAATTGTTTGAGTTTCCATCGGTGCTGAGGTTCTGAAATTTTTTGAACGAAAAAAATTTCAAATGTATCATTTTCGAACCAAGGTGATGAGTTCAGTCGATTGGCCCTAAGTTAGGTCGATCTGTGCCTCCGAAAATTTGCCATATTATCACCTATATTAAAATATTTCACAAAGGCTTATAAAACTCATTAAACGCTGAACATATAAAGCGGACATTGGCATCACACAAAATTTGTACGATGTAATAAATTATCCAGAAAAAAACCCAAATATTCGGTATCAGTGGTGACTATTGGCACCATAAAATTCAAAAATTATTTGCTAAAAATATGGCCTGGATATAATGAATACTTTCTTATCTGCCTTGAAACGTTAGTCGAATAACTAAAAACTGGATCTTCAAAAATGCAGAATTTGTGACATGGGATATATACATTGCTTGTTAAATGTTTCTTATTAAAATATACAAACACCGATTATGTTTTATGTATTACTCCCGATTTTATTTCTTTATAAGTAATGAGGTGCGAAAGTATAGTTAATTTCAGCTCATTTCCGGAACATTCTTTAGAGGTATCTAATACGAAAACTCCAGATCGCTTAGGTCTAAAAGTGTAACGATGGTGTTGCGACAAAATGCTGAAATTATAGAAATTAAGATTTCGAAGACGTTGATGATTTTGCGAAGCTAAAATAACCAGTATATCGCAAAAGATGGTGAAACGGAGCGAGCGTGAATGCTCTAAGTATATTCTATTTACACCGGAATTAGTATTATTAGTATTATTTAAACCTATAAAAACCAAACGAATGCCTCAAAAACAGGAAATACTGGATACTGAATATTAAAGTTGGGTGACTCAGAAACCCTTGAATATTGCTGAGATGGGGTAACGCACTCAAGTTGGCCTGTAAACAGCAATGTAATCGCATTCAACGTATCAAAAAACATGAAATTTAATACAGACAAACCAACGGAAGGTAAAACGACCTGTAGGTAATAGATTGCAAACAAGCATAAGGCAGGCTATATTTGTAAAATAAGGTTGGTAGAACCAAAAACTCTTGAAAGCAATGACGCTGAGTTTTTTCGGTCATGCGGAAACATATATAACACAACCACTATAGTCAACATTATGCCGGAAAACCTGTATAGACTGATACAAAAGCACACAAGGCAATATTCAAATAGGCAACTTACTACGGGCTATATTCTAGATACAAAGTTGATCGACCCTAAAACCCCAGAAATATCTGAAAACTAAAGATATAGCCATGCTGAATGCTACGTAACAAAGGCACCGTACGAAACGTGGTTAATAACTTATGTGCCAGCAGTATATAGGGAGGAGTTGGGTCCCAGAGCAAGGAGCAGTGGATTGTGGATTCAGTTCCTCCCAGCAGGGGTATCGAGTTACATGTTGTTTATGTGGTATATAGCTATGTTGTTTACGTATATTATATGTAGTGTATATTATATATTGTATGTTTTGTATATCATACCTATGTATACTATATATTATTGTATTATATGTATTAGCTGGGTAGGTATGTTGCATACGTATTATACACAGTGTATTATATTATATTATATAGGGTACATACATGGAATGCGTTATAGCTTTCATCCAAATTAAATATCTTTATATTATATAGTTTATATCTATAAATGTTTATTTTAACGTACACAACTCACATCAATCGACGATATTTCTGTATTTGCTACAACAGTTATTTAAAATACCCTTTACGCAACACTACTAGTTTTTCGGCGTCTGTTGTTTTTGGTACATAGTTTGCGTCGTGTCATTATATGGACCTGTCATATAAATCATTTTCCAACACTTAAGAACCGTATATATTGTTTGCGTACAGGCCCCTTTATTTTATAACTCTATGGGAATAATTATTTTACACAACAATGTCCAAATTCACAGACCTATCACAACTCCCATAAATTGTGAATTTATTACCCTTCACAGCTACTGGCCGGTAGTGGTAGCAACCCCCTACCTAAGGCTTAGGCCGGCATAAGCATCGGTAGGGGGCCTAGTAGTTTTTTTTCAGAAATATTAATATAAAACAGATAACAATTTTTGTATTTATTTTCATAGTTATAAAACATACAACAATAACAAAATTAATAAACAATGTCACCATCCATTTAGAGCGCCCAATATTTAGGGTCGCCTACCCTGACTTCCAAGGCATATAGGGCCACCAGGGTACACTCTAGCCTAGCCTGTAGCTGTGAATGGGCACCTTCTTCAGATGCTAGTGTTAGATTTCCTATTCGAATCCTGCTGCAATATTTCGTGTTACCTTCCTCATACACGATCCAGTCGTCATAATGAATTTCAGCAGTCGCATGATTAGAATTTTGATATATTAATTCTATTATCCTATTTTCATAATTATTTAGTAAATTAATATCGTTCAAGACATTTATTCCGGCCATTTTTAAATTCTCTAAAAATAAAATATATAAACCAGTATATATATACATAATATATCAGATTAGTTCAATGGTTACATAACATATATGGCGTCAATACTATATACCATTTGTAAGTATTACTCACTAATAGCAGTTGAAAAAAAATTAACAGCTTCCCAATCAATTATTGCTGTACATGTTATGTAGTTTGATACAAAAATTGCTGTAGCCTTTCCGGTCATTCAAAATTTACATGTTTTGAACTAGATGCTTCGCCTGAGCCGTTGCGTATCCGACCCATTGCTAATTTTATTGTTTTGGTTAATTTCTTTAATCTTGTTTAACGTAACTTTAGTGTCTGTTCTTTTCCAGTGTCATAGGTACTCAACGGTAGTTGGCATCTCGCCGGTCCAGGCGCTTCTGTATATACAACATTTTATGTCTCAAGACAGTATAAATAAAACTTTCAAAAACATTTATATTCACCACTTCAGCTTGTGTATACACCCAAATACGTTTTCATCCAGTTAAACCACTGAAGTTATTCTGTATGTATATTAACCTAAAATTTGTTACATACCAAACTAAAGTAAATACACACCAATGTTCAGGACCCTAAGACAAGCTCAATAAGGCGCAATCTTTTTAGGTTTAACCACTTTCCATTACTTTTTCAGCACAAAGGTAAATATCCTCAAAAATAAAAGGAAATTGTATATGCGCCCGGGTCCTGGTGTTCTGTTTCACTCCAGTCCGGTATGGTTACTTTTCTTGATTATATATGAATTGGTAAAGCTCAAACCACCCAGACCAATTATGAACATCATCCTATTTCAGGTCAGTACCAAATGTATTGTTATATATGGGTAGGTATTATACAATCAGGTATAAATATGATTAACTGCCCTCAAATTTGATAACGGGTCAAACCGTTTATAATTTTAATGGTATTGTATTGTTGAAATAATAAAATATGTTACTATTGGAATTTAAATTTTATTTTAGGTGTAGTTTGTGGGTGTAAAATATAAACACACTTCTAAAGCGCAAGCCACTCCATATGCCTTTCTAAGCAAACTAATCAGGACTGAATTACGTCTGTTCGTTTACAACAACAAACATAAATGCTGATTGGTTAACTCAGCGGTAATATGGTATACGCCTATTGGTAGTCATATCTTTAGGACTCAAAGCGCCCCTACTATTTATAGAAATAAGAACCTTTAAAATATCAAAGTTTTCGTTTCTAAAATTTGTTAAGAAACGGGTTATGGTAACTTCCAAAATTTAGTTTTGTAATGCACATATCCTATCTGAATTCAAGAATATAAATATAGAGGCAAAAAACAATCTAAAACGAATTATTTATGTAAAACAAATAATTTTTTAACAATTTTGGCGCTAAAACGAAATACCATGATCCAAAACAATGGAAGTTATGATTGTTTTTGTATATATTTCCAAAGTAACATGGTCATTACATATGTATAACGATAGTTACCGAAGTAACACATACCTATTATCTATTCCCAACTGCCGTAGTTAGTTGGGCCTGAGTGGATTTATTTACATAAAATAATTTCATACAATTACATAGCTAGCGAGTTAAATATATGTGTTAATGGACCTTAATACGTTACGTACGTACGATAGTTGGGATCTCGCCACTTCAGGCGCTTTGTATATATATGTATGTTAAAAAACATATTTAATGCAATTGTTTTAACGACTCAAAATCTGGTAAGTGTCAAATGTAATCTATACGCGGCCCAATTTCAAGCTTATATAAAATCGGATAAACTTCGCTTTTGATAAAATCTTTTAAATGATAAAATCTTGTAATATGACTCCAAAGGCGATTTAGAATTTAAATTTCAAATTTGATTTAAAAATATTCTTTTTGATATAAAGTTTATTTAAATGTCTATACATCTCCAACAGGTTTGTTTGGCTCTGATATGTTGTGGTTATCCGAACTATTAGTGCCAAATAAGTTACCGTTTAGTACTTTCCAACCAGTATTACGGTGGTATTCAAGTGTATAGGCTTATTCACCCACAGGTTTGTTTGGCTCTGATATGTTGTGGTTATCCGAACTATCAGTTGCTCTACTCCTTCAATATCAAGCGATAAGTAGTATAACCCTCTCTCTACGCAATAGGTAACAGCTAGTTCATATTATGAAACCATGGTGTTGTATAAATTCCAATGTAGAATTCAAGGTCAGTTGTACTGTAGTTTGTGAAAATCGCTAGTCATATCACACAAGATAAAGTAAGAGTTTGGTATTAAATAGTATAATACATAGAGGTCGCAGTAGGGTTGGGTCTGGAGATTTCGGTAGGGTCGGGTCAAGGTCGGCGTTTCTGACCTGGAGTTGTTGCAAACTGGTTAGCTATCTTTATTGTTTTGGTAGACAACAGGATTAATCATCTTTACAGTAAAATTTAGTTAGTAAATTCTGTAATGTATCAAGAGAAAATTTGTTTAACATATGTAGCTATATAATCGCATTGTGGCATGGATTGCCTGTGGTCCGTTACCAATTGGAACCCTACCAAATTGTCGGAGTTCACACAGTATTTGACGCACAGTTCAAAAAGGTATCACAGTGATTTAACCATGAATTAATGTCTGCATATACCTAGGATACAACCAAGCCACAATATGTACCATGTGCTTATAATGGTTTGTTTTATATTTTTATTTTCGAAAGAACAATCATAACGGTAGTAAGGGATCCCCCTGTTCGGGCACTCTGCATATATCAATTGCCGTAGGTGGTAGGGCCTTATACCTTTTAAGTAAGATCATATAGCTAGTGGAAATACTTTGTGACAAGCATAACTCATGAACCGGTGGTCCCATTAATGTCGATGATAGCTCAATATTATCGCCTAGATGTTATCTGGTGCGTTTTAGCTCATATTTCAAAAATCTAGGCAACACACTATTACATCCGAAATTACCACTTTTTAAGTCATTTAAGCCAAATTTTTATTGTTTAAACAACGATAACCTGACGAATATTGGTCACAGTGCAATTCCGGGGCACTAGTAGTAACCGGTTACACAATATATCTATATTGTGTTGAATGGATATAAATAAGTTACAACTGATTCTAAGTGAAGCAGACTGATATCTGGTTCAAAAGGTTTTGAGTAATTTACTGCATTGGACAAATTTGGATGCTTCGTTTTTTATAAGTAGCGGGACGCGCGGTCATATGCCTAACCGTGTGCAGTGGGTGCACGCATCTTATTGTTAAGCACGCATTACAAGGTAGTTGGGACTTCGCCACTTGAGGCGTTTTGTATATATAACCGAGTGGTTTATCATAGGTAATACAATGCATTAATTATTTGACTTCTACCGCGGATTGGGAAAACGCATTTCTCAGCACAAGAAAGCGCTCCAGATTTGTTGAGTACCAAAATAATATACTGTTATTTGGTCCAATGAATGCAGACTACGGTAATGGTATCACTTTGTATAGTCTTCTTACAAACCGTTTTCCTACTTTGTCACTTTAATTAATCTATATTGTGGGTGAAATACGGCTTATATTGATCTGTTTTTCACACTACGCACCATAACTATTCACTGGCTTGCAGAACCTCCTCCCATCATAGCTAGAACGAAAGTGTATTATGTCTAAATGTGTTGTGTTCAATGGCTGACCCAATTTTAGCCTTGTGTTATATATCTGGGAGGTGAAATATGACACAACTTAGCGATTTTATTCGTAAAGTGCACACTAGTTCAGTGGTAACTCCTCAAACACATCGATGAATACAATAAAGTAATACTTTAAAAGAGGCGAATTATACCATGAATATGATGGTGCCATTTATTTTGATATAGACCGAATATCTCGGTCAGTTTAAAAACTTTACGGCTCGTATGTTTTCCTTCTTAGTTCATTCTCTTGGCGTTGATTTTTACAAGTCACTAGTTACTAGTCATTAAATTTTAATTAGGCACATAGAATTCTACATTTTGAGTTTACTACTGCCTGGTACCAGTACACTCAACAGTTAGCTTAAAAAATTGCAAACTTAATTGTTTCAGCGAACCATCTAGCATATTGCACTCATATTTTCAGCTCTTATCACTAAGTTTATAAAATATATATTATATAATCAAATTTGATAACATCATATAATGGCTGAACAGAAACGCCCAACAGTAATGGATATTGGACGCCGTCCGTGCACGCCAATGCGCTGGGGTAGTCCAAAGTATCCGCCAATAGCCCTCCGGTACCCCAGACAAAAATCTAACTGCTCAAAAAATTTGAGCTTGCTTTTCGCCTCTCCAACCGGCAGCGAAAAATTGAACAACTATATTCAAGAGGCGTCAAGTAGGCACCAGGGTTTCGTCATCCCCTCACCTCAGTGCCCTGCTGCCAATCAGGCGGATCCATCTCCAATATACACGCCACAAAAACAAATTAAAAAGAAAAAACACAGAAGTTTCAAGGAGCAATGTCGGGCCATCATGCGACAAGAACTTTATGAGGTCCGTAAAAAGAACAAGCTACTGCAGCAACAAAACATTACTGAGTAAAATAGTGGCGAGAATTTATTTGTCTTAAATTGTTGGTATTTGTTAGTGTGCTGGAGAGATTCTGGACTAATTTCTTGAAAATAACATTGGCCAACTAGATAACTTTTGAATATTTCAGTGTTCTGTATTTAGCTTAATCTTTCCAGCGCATTATGTTATTGTTATTCTATGTTAATAATTGCAATAAATAAAAAAAACAAAAGATTACTGCACCTGCTGGGTCTGTGGTTTTTGATCAATGTATCATTCACTTTTTAACCACCGATTTGGTAGTCAGTAGTGTTTTGTTTTACGTCAGCCACATAAACTTAGTAATATGATTACAATTCCAATGCCAACAATTTAAGACAAAACAATTCTGGCAACTAAGAATTTTTAACAGAACAGAAATATTAGTACTCAAATACATTGTTCAATACAGTCACAAAATTATGTCTAAGACTACAATGTAAAATTAACGTCACGGTTGGTTAAGTATAGCGTAAACAGTAGTTAAGGTAGCAGAAATGAAACTTTAGTAGTAAAACGTGTCTCAATAAAAACATTCTAAGCTACACAATATACACAAACAATATGATTGCGTATTATTTTATTAATTTCAGGAAGCTAATAGTTTAACCGTGGTAATGGAAGCTGTTCCAAACTTAATATATAAACACATTACCGCCGCATATATTCAATCCTGCTATGCATGTACAGTACACAGTGATATTCTGGGACTACATACTTGCGAAGAAAGCTTTCGTAATTTTTACGAATATGACGTCATCAAAGCTTGCTCAGAATTAAATATTGAGAACAGCTATCAGATCTACCAAATTGTCAAATCAAAATTTTGTTAAATCCTAATCAATAACCAAACATTTGTGCAACATGTCCCCAGAATTCGTTCAGGCACTTACAACTGTAATGTTATGTGGGTGTCACGGCCAACGATGTCGAAAGCTAATGAAGGTATATGAGCTTAGTAGGTATATACTTGAAATAACAGACTTTTCACATTACTAACAGCTCTGGCAACAAAAACAGTATTATGAAACTGTTTTACTCATAAAATATTTAATAAGGCATATGAATTGTGTATTTCAATTCAAAATCCAGCACGCAGTGACCCGGAAATGGTATTTTCAGGATCACACTTTTGAAGAGGTCATCAAAAATTTAATTAAGAAACACAAGCACGCCGCAACAGTAAATATTTATATTCCTTGACACTAAGAGAAATACTAATACAGTACAATCATTTGTACAGTTGCCGTTTTCAGTTAAATAATTTAAATACAATAATGGGTCCTGCATTGCGTTTTCGCCGGAAATTTGCCGCTACAATCAAAAACGACCCACGCTAGCCCCGCACGTTAGCAAAATCCTTTGTGCGTTCTGCAACTCAAGGGTCGTAGATCCAATTACAATGGTAACCGTTGGTGGCCCAGATGGGTGTCCGGCATCAAAAAAGGTAAAAACAGTGTCTAAATCTGCAATCCAAGTATCAGTAGCTTAGCGTAATACCTGTGCTGGTGGCCAGTTTATAGTTATTTGTAAAATTAGTTAATCCAAATCAATTTCGGCGTCCTTCCAATTAACTTAGCTGTGCGATCAGTACGGATAGAATTACAGACGGATATGTTTCGCAATATACCTTTTAGTTACAGCGTAGATATATACCCATTATTCTAATTTTCTACTTTAATAGTTGTTTTCCAATACCTGCAATTCTATAATCTACAACACTATATCTTACAAGTTTAGCCAACCTACGCAGTCCTTTTGTCAAAATTAGATCTATTCTAATAAAACATCATTAAGTCCACACTAGCGTTATATACAACTAACCAAAAATATGACTAGTGATAAATAATTGTGATACAGACAGGTCTACAAGTAATATATTGTTATTTGATCATCGTGTTCCGCAATTACTACCACTTGGGTCTGTCGTTTATAGCTGTTTTCTTTCGTAGTGACCAACTGGTTTCATTCTATTTCCATCCCAAAATCTGTGGAAACTACCGTGACCAATCAAAATAGATTAAAATATAACGTACCTGGTCCATGTATTTCCATCAAAAACTGTAACTTATGTTTTCGTCCTAAAGTTGTACGATATAATCAACGGAACGCTAGATACTCTACTAGGTCTATATTTAAGATGGTTTTAATAAAAACTATTGATTGGAAGAATGAATAAAATTACTTAATAACTAAATGGCTTTGCCGATAGTTGTAGAAAACTTGGCCTGGGGTGTATACCCAATGCTAAATATTGCTGCAGCACTTACACCGTCACTAAATTTGTTTTAGCTTGCTCTCGGACCTGAGTGGCTCGACAAGCGCGGACCACGCCAACAACAACCAGGGTCTCCTCTTTTATTCGAACCAACTACCACACCTGAGGCTAAGGGATTGCCTACCACCCCACCAATCTTCACATTGGATACCCCGGGCAGCAACCATGTCAAAACTCCCAAACGCTCCCCAAATCTTATTCCAATTACACTGGAAGGGGCGTTAACTCCATACCCTAAGGGCAGTCGCGCAAATCTAAAGCCAGGAAACACTCCATCCCCCACAAGAGGAAAGCGGCACATGAATCGTCAAGTCACGGAAAGCAACTCATTTTCCAGTATTCATCTCAAACTTCCTGGAAATTCCGTAAGTAAGGCTAGACCGGTAATATCTAGCGAATGCTATTCTGTGTATCAGCACTAGATTTTAAAAAATGATGTTCCGTAATTAGAAACAAAAATTCAACCAAGGTGGTGTTTATCATTCTAGTTATTGTTAAAGTAGTATGTCGTAAGCGCACCTGATTTAGAGAAGAGCGTATCCGCTTAGGCTTTGTAATAAATAATAATTGTAATAATGTTTGTTAAAGTTATGTGTATTCATTATTCCAGAAACAAAACGTTTATAATACATTGTAGCACATATTCACACCATAAACTATATCTATTTTCGTTCAGAACAACAACTACAAAATTTCTGTAATTTCAGTAGCATTTGACCACTTTCTATTTCAATCAATTCTTTGCAATTATGAAAATTTCAATTTACAACTCACTTGAAATATTTATAATATCCACAAAACACCATGTGCACAAGAAATAACTTTTGGGAGCACAGGTTAGGTGCTGTAATCCCACAGAGCTTTATGAACCAGCGCGGAAAGTACATAACGTGGTTAGTATGAAACAGGTGTCAGGTGTAACGGCATATGTTCTTAAAATTAATTCTGCTGATAAAGCCTAGAAAGGGTTGTACCAACATATTGTTTAGCACGAAAGTGCGGGAGTTGTATAATGGTACACGGCGACTACGAGGACTTACCCTAATTTGGTTACATGTATTTTATATGTTTGTTCGGAAGAGGCCTACCTTCACAAATCACGTTTTAAGGTCCTAGGGTATATATTCCAATATAATCATATCGCCGCTGAATACCGAAATATATAACCAAAGCCGCTGTGTTGACGTTTAGGTTACAAAACAACTTATTTTACAACCGAAGGTGTCAGTCAATTAATGTTTAAATAATATTGACTGCTTTCATCTAAATTTTTAATAACTTTGAATTTCAACATTATTTTACAGGAGGCTATCATCAACGACGTCATACTGCGCCGGTCCCAATACACCATTGTTCCATTGGATGGGGAAAAAGGAACAATTATTCATTTCAAACCTATTGAAAATTAAACTGTATTTGTAGTATGATTTCGAAATCCTCTTTTGATTGTCAATTCAGGTTTTAAAATTAAACGGTACATAAATTTTCAAACACTAAAGCAGCTGTTTAACATAAGTATAAATTATTCACTTTCATAAACCAGAAAAGAGGACTTCGATGACATTCTTTGTTTTGTTTATTGTTGCTTGTTTCGAGTAAAGTGAAAAAAATCTTTCGGCTTTTGGGCTTCAGCAAAGCTGTGATTTTATGACTTTCTGAATCTACAATGGTCGACTAGATTTTTTAAAAGGTCATCATAATCTCGAACTGCTACTTTTATAAAGGCTGCAGTGGTTCGACAATATGGGTACTAAGTGATCAACAACTAAATAAATTAACAGCTAAACCACACAAAGCAACTGCAAAAATAACTTAACACTCTTTAAAAACAACTTGATACCAAATGATCAATGGTTATGTTGGATACGTTTAATTAAAGATGTTTAACAAAAATAATCAAGTATTTCCTCCACTAGTCCTGCAACTTCCCACAGTTCTTTCTGACAAATAAGTTTCATAGCCAATTTCGTATCTTTGTTATAAATGGCTTCAAATAGTTTGTGGAGTCGTTGCTTTAAAAATTTCATTCGCATTACATGTCCTTTGCTACTGCAGCCGCATAAATCCGTTTGAGTTTTCCAATATTCATTCTCCGCATTGTGAAAATCCAACAATCCAGTGAACAAATAATTGTCGATGTAGTCACGGACATTGCAGGCTTCCGGCAAAATAAGCGAAATGTTATGTAGTTGCGAAATGTCTTTGAAAGCGGAGTAGTTCTTTAATTGTCCAGTGGTATATAGAGCCCGGACGAAATCTTGGTACACCTCCGCCGACTGCTTACGAAGCCATAAATAAAATCTGGCTTGCGGACTGCCACACGCTGGGTTGCATAGCCGTAAGCGGAAATGGCGATCCATATGCGTATGCAATGATTGAGTAATTTCAGTCACATTAAGGCCATGGTGGTCTATTAATTCGTCAATTACTATAGCGTGATTAGCCATAATACCTGAAATAAACAATATTTTAAATGAAGATGCGTTCAATATACGGGTATAAAACATATATGGCCACCAGCAGATGTTTTTTTCTTTTTTTATTTTATAACAACACAACACAATATAGATACGATAAGTACAAAACAATTTAATAAATTTAATACTAATTGCACTTTAACAATATAATACTAATTACTAATCCTGCCCCGAACAATCATTAGTAGGTGCCCTAAAACATTTTGGCCTGGTAGCTTTTCACCAGTTTCGTAGCGTGGGTCGTAGGGTTCTACTCCTGATCCTAAATAGTTATCGTGGGTAGTTGCAAAAATTAGTTCTTTATTTCCTGTATCCAAAAGCCTTTGCTTACACCACTTATTGCCAGTGAATTTTGCTAATAGGGCCTCAAACATAACGTCATATTGAACTTTTTTCCACTTTTCTTCGTCGTATCCTTCGATGTTGTTTGCCAAAAGTTTTGCCTTCGATGGTGACCAACACTGTAGTATTCGATAGTAGGTTGCGTGATCGCCAAAGAAATACGCCTTCCTTGCTTGATAATATTGTTCTGCACTATGGTACGGTATTCCTTTCGATGTAAATTTACCAACACTAAAGTTCGATAATGCCGACCATCCGCTGAAAAATAAATATAGTTCCTTTCCATCGCTGGCTGTAACGTAGCGTTCATGTTCCACCGGTAGGAACAAACCATTAGCTTTCCCATTTTGGTTTCCGTGTTGATCCATTACGTCTTGATAGTGCGCTTGATGGAACACTGGCCTTTTTAATAACTGCTGCAAATCGAGTGGCGTCGGGCGGTCGTTGTACTTTGATGAAGGGAGCTGTAGTGAAGTAACGAACGAGGTCGATGAAATGTGAACCAATATGGCCGTCGTCGTATACCACACGCTCCTGTTGATTGAGTCGAATATGATCTTCCAAATAATGCGCAATCAATTTAGCTTTATTTCGTAATTGCCGCGGTAAAACGTCCACAATATCTTGTAATTTAGTACTAGTATTTAATACTTCCCTATTAACAATATTCACTGGATTAGCAATAGTGGAAGGCTCAGGAGTACTTGCTTTGAGTTTATTAAACAAACTTTCCTCAACAAGTGCGTATTTCTTGGGTTCATTCATTTTTAAATATTTTTCGAAGTGTAGGCTTTACTATCTTTATAATGTTGGGAACAATAGTCACACCAAATCTTTTTAAAATTATTTTCTTCCTACACAAACTAACTTTCTTCGAAGCTAAGGCGGTGATTTTACTCTTATTACTTTTGACCCAACCGATTTGTTCTGAATTCAATTTAATGTTCCCGTTTTCAATATTTTTACAAATTTCTGCTATTGCTCGAACTAGTGACGGTGAAGCATTGGCTAAAATACTGCGCGTATATTGAGTTGATGCGGTTTCTAAAAATCGAAAAGTATCTATGTTGTCCTTAATATCCTGGCTCATAGCTACAAAATATACAACTTTATATCAGTATATACTATAAAAAACAAATTATATATAAACGTAGGTTTGCTCATACGGTAATATCCCCTCTGCTAATGTAAACTCGGGTGGTGTGTTAGGTTTAAGATTAATCATAAGGTAGCCATATTGTCTTTTTAATGCTTTCCTGTATGCTCCGGGTAGATAGTTTTTCTTGCCTGGAAACATCCTGCTCCCTAGCGATGCTATCATAGCTTGGTCTCCCCTATTTTCAAATAGAAAATAATAGTCTGTATTACGTCTAATGCATGGACCAACCTTTGGACAAAAGTAGAAATTCTGTACTACGAATATCACTGAAATTAGGCGATGTCTCATCCTTGTGAAAAGGTTTATAAGTCTCTTATCACCAACGAGGCTTTCCATATAATCATCTAAAATAATGAGGGTGTGAACTGGTGGGTCTGACTCATCGAATATAAAGTCTGGGAAATGTGGAACCAACGTTAGGCCATCTATATCTAACAAAAGTAGTTGTGTTTCTGGCATAGAGTAACAATAAAATATACGTTCAAAAGGTAATGTATGCAAGTCTTTATAGTGTTTCAATAGCTGTCTTATAAAATAACTTTTTCCTGACTGTGTTGATCCCGATACTATAGCGTTATACGGTGGTGATAGTAATATTGGGGTGTCATTACTCACTCCAACTGAACTCTCCATGCTCCTTAACTGTAAGCAAACTCTCGTTCTCCGATAGCACAAGCAACATAATAGGCTCTGTTAATGGTTTCTTATAGCTTAGCTCAATGTCTACGTTACCAAATTCCGGCATTGAAACATAACCACAATTGGCCGTACCGTCTCTAGTCAACGTTATTGGAATCATAAAATATCCGTAACCGTACTGGAAGTTGTCAAAGCCTGGTTCAAGGTTAACGAAATCTGTTCCTTTGAAAAAATTTTGGTACATTCTAATGTTTTCATTATCCCTATTAAATGTTATTGGTACATTATAGGGGTATGATTTCTTGTTTACGAAAACTTGCAATGACTGTAGGTGGAAATCTAGGAAATTGAATGGGTTTTTGTCAATTTGTCCATTATATGCCGCTGCACTAACTTGAAACAAAGTTATTTTTCTTGGAACTCTGCCGTTACTTATGAACGACCATGAAACATTCATATCGCCCACACCAAGTGATTTAGTTGTGATGGAGTGCCGCACTACCGGATACTTAAATCCTGATGTGCCTAGTATTCTTTGATGCTTCGCTAAGCTTTGAGGTGTTAGTGTTACGTAGGGTGTATATAATTTGGCTTGTTTTATTTTTATAGTACACTTAGCCCCGGGTTTCGCTATTACACTAAATGTAGGTTTTGTCCGATAAAATATTATGCTCATAGGTACATTACCAGGGATAAACCTACCTGTATTAAGGAAATCTGTAAAAACGCGACCATAAACCTGCCCACTACTGCCTCGTAAGTTCAATTTTCTCTGGTTGATAGCCAAATTGGAGGATATGTTATCGAAGGCAAACGCTTCATCGGGTTCGTATATGCATGTTCGTAGCAAATTTTTTCTTACTGTTTCGGGAAAATATAGGTGGAAAAGTGTATACATAATATATGGGTAGTTTGACTGTTCTAGTGATACCGTCTTCCCCGCAATTTTTAGCTCTACTTTCTCAAATAGGGTGTATAGAAATAAATTTGCAAGTCCTGAACCGTCATCCGTGATATCCCGTTTCTGTTTAGGCGCTTTCTTCTTAGGTGCTGCTGGTGCGGGAGGTGGTGCTGTTTCTAAATTTAAAACATCTACTTCTAAGTATAACATTATCGAGTCAACGTCAATATAGTCTGAAGTTCCACCAAATCTAAATTCTAAAGGTGTTAAGTGATCTTCTGAGGGTAGGCCTGTAAAACAGGCACTTTCAACCATTTGTACACTTTCAATTTCATCCTGTACTGGGGGTAATGCTGTTAACTCTAAACCTGATACACTACATTTTGGGTGAGGTGAAAAATTTGAAGCCATAATGCTTAGTGCTTGCGAGAACGTTTACGCTTGGCTAAGTTTTTACGCTTCTTAGAACGTTTACTTGTTTTCTTCTGCCGCTTTTTAATAGTTTTCCTCCGTTTCGTTTTACTAAGGAGTTTGCTTATTTTTAGTGGCACAGGGCCACGGGAACTTCCCGCAATAAGTCTAACTAGTGCTGGGTCCATGATGGTACATGTAACTGGTGCTAGACCTTTCCTCTTTTTAATGATTTTTTATATGTAAAACTATATGAAAGTCATCATCGCTACGTATGGGTGTCTTGGTTACTAGAGAAACATTTATTTTTTCAAGCGAACGTACTACTATCTTTCTATAAGTAGGAGCCAAATTAGTTTTACAATTTACACATAAAATAGCACCCAGTGTATCGTTGTAATGACTGGGTTCAATGAAATCTGACAAAATATATGTAACTTGTGTTGGAAGGGTATACTGAAGCACTGCACATTGGGCTTTAGTGGTGTTTATAGGACGAGGAAGATTGCATGAGAGCTTATTTGGGTTATCAAATACGACGTAAATGCTTTCACCCATAGTGTGTTATGAGTTCACAAATTCGAAGCACTATTTTATCTATTGACGATGCCTTTTTAATACCTGTCACAATCATTTTACCAGTATGATGTATAAGCGCGGTAGCATCCTTCAATTTTAATAGAAGCGGTGGCATCATGTCGTGTGGGTCAAAAGTTGCTTTATATCCCTCCTGTTGTAAATGTGTGCACAATTTATGTAAATTATACTTCCTATCTGTATTGATGGAAACAACATAATTTTTCACGGAATATTTATATTCTTCACCTATGGCCCCTTTTAGATTATCCGCTATGTTTCTGATTTTCCCAAAATCTCTAACTCCAACTATTGTGAATTTCCCTGAAGCAAAAATGAGGCAGCATCCATACCCAGGTTTCCAAATCAATCCACTGAACTTGCAAGGATTATATGTCGCGGGTGGCTCTAACTGCTGTCCCAATGTGTTCAAATTTAATTCTTTATTAAAACTACCACAAACTGTTATATTAACAACCGACCACTCCATACTGAAGCAAATGCAAGAATGATAACCTTTAGGTGAGCGCTTTTATATCCTTATCGCTAACCCACGATGATTGGCTCTCTGGGTAGCCTTTCCATTTAACTAAATAAACCACACCTCCTGTTTTTGTTTTACGTCTTTTCAAAATAGTTTCTATTTCATAAACTTCATCATGCCTAGTAACTTTCTGCATTTCCTGTTCATAAAATATACCTAGTATTGGTTCTCCAACGATAGATTTTATGCGATAGGTTGGCGGCGAGGACTGTATTTGTTGAGAAATTAGGAACTCCTCCTCGGTCCAATTAGGATAAAATGATTTTGCGAATGGGTATTTACGCTTCAATAGTTTAACCCTGTCTTCAACACTGAATTTAAATTTTATAGGATGTTTAGTGAACGTTCTTGGATATAATTTTTTCCGTACGGCTTCCTCATTTGCTCTAGTTACATCGACTGGTCTAAATCCGGTAGTACGTACAATCCTCCTATTGAGGGAGTGTATAATTTTATCTAGCACATCAATATAGCGCCAAGTATTTTGTTTTCGGAGGTAGATATAAATTTTTCGTTTGATATCAAGTATTTTTCTCTCGGCAAACACGGTTTTTGACTCGTCGTTCATTGTATAAATCAAATTAATGGCCCTATCTTTAAACAGTTTGGTAAAACTCGAACTGTAGTGCTCCTTAGCTCTATCGACTATATAATTTCTGGGTTTCTCGGGTAATAGTGAATCTAGTATCGGTGCTGTGGCTGCTGCCAAGGTTTCGCCACTTTTATTTTTGAGTGGTATTCCCCAACAAAATTTTGAAAAGCAATTTATTATAACTAAAATGTACTTGTATCCATTATTATATTTTGCGAGAGCCTGCATGTCTGCTAAATCCGACTGAAATATATCATAAAGATCTGATACAATATATCTTACTCGCTTGAAATTTTTCTTGGTCCGTTTTCTTGCTAATGTATACGCTTGCTCCCCGCTTAAAAATTCCCTTATCTTATGCCTGGAAACGTCTAACTTAGCGTTTCGAGCGGCTTTATATAGACTTTCTACTGACCCCAATCCAAGTGGGTTACTAGGGTCAAAATATAGTTCACCAAGTTTTTTATCCATTGTACTACTGCTACAAAATTGCGCATTTACAGTTTTCAATTGTTCTTTTTAAAGGGTGCACATATCTCTAACTTCAAATGAATTTAAGGTTATATTTTGATGGTGGAGCGTTTCAAGCACATACTCATCAAATTTGTTATGCTTGCTGCAAGCCTCATACCGTGCTCTTTTTAATACCTTAGGATTAATATTATACTTCACCTTATCTTTGTATATCCAAATATAGGATGAACATAGTGTAATGGTAGTTGATTCAAGTCCAAAGTAATATAGTTGACAAAACATCTCATCCACAGCTTTGGGGCTTAAAATGTCTACTGTTTTTGAACCTAGACCTATAAGTACCCCAGTGACTGCTAAGCTTATTATTAGCGATAGTATAGCTATTGAATTTGTAAATCTAGCATCCATACTCAAGTGCCAGTTACATGTTTGAGCAAGGAAGTCTTTTTAATAATATGTCTCACCATTATTCTCGCTGCAATATTTAACCATATGTAACGCCCGCTTCTTCGCATTGACAAAATTGATGTTGAGGAGCATCTCGTCTTCGACGGGGTCAATCGGTATAGGCTTACCTTTCTCATCCGCGTAGCAGTGTGTGTAATATATGTCGAGATCGGCAATAGTTTGTTGTCTATCGGGTGTAGTGAGGCCAAGTTCATTCAGTACCATGTCGAGGAAAATATCGGCGTAGAAACTAAATTCGTATAAGCAACCAGTTTTTCCCCAATGGTCCCATGGCTCGGCCGATTTATTTTGTTGACAACCGACACAATTCTCCTTTACAAGTTCAAGTATGCATTCACATACTGAAAGATAGTCCGATCGCTTTATTACACTGTTCATTGTGAAGGGATTGCGCGGTGTATTGTCAAAGCAAATTAGTAATTTCATAAATCGTAAATATCTTTATTTAATGTTAATAAATTTTAGAATTAATACGGATACGCGGTAATAATTCGATTCAAAGTACTAATATATACTATTTTAATACAATTAGTATATTGTCCGGTGGCACTAATTTTACCAACGCTACCGTCGAAGTACTTAATAAAGACAAATTTGTCGGGTGACTGTTGGAAGCTGCCGTCGTAGTTAAAGTAAGTTTGATATATTAAACGTTTGAGTACATTTTGCCCGAATCCGAAGGTGGA
This sequence comes from Trileptium ribeirensis, assembly GCA_030248225.1. NCBI lineage: Eukaryota > Metazoa > Nematoda > Enoplea > Enoplida > Thoracostomopsidae > Trileptium > Trileptium ribeirensis. Next base: position 27,414 of record JASANE010026333.1, read on the forward strand.
TTTGCCATCACCATTGAATTGATTGAAATGTGATAAATTGATATGTGTATAGTCAATTTGTGGAAGCATGTAACTAAAACTAACTGTAGTAAAATTACTTTATTTTCAGTTAATACGGAAAGGCGGTGATTATCTTGTGCCAACTCGATATATAAACGATCTTTAATCGAGTGGACAGCTTATCCGTCGCCGATACACGTCCAACAAAGCAGTCGAAATTCTTAATCAAAGCAAATTTGTCCTCCGATTGCTGATATTTCTCATCATAATTTCGGTAGGTATCATATATTAACTCCTTCAACTTAACCCTATCCACCACGAAGTGTGACTTCAAGTGTAAATTCTTGGAAAAATGAATGCCGCTAATATGACGAAAATCAATACGGGGTAGGTCAGTCAATTTCCATGGGTTCTTCCTCTCCGATGATTTCTCTGATTGAAGCACAATTCTGGTCGGATATCGGTACTGCTCTGAGGTAGTAGGTACTAAATTGTTTAATCTTTTCATGGAGTTTTTCCCACTGCGCTTTGTCGAACTCAATTTCAAGAACTTTGATCTCACGTGTTCGGGGCGCATAAATAACAAAGTGTGCTACGCTAAGACCGGTTATAGCAAGCTCGCCTAATACCTGATAATAATACTTGTGGTTTCGCTTTAAATCAAACTCGCCTGATAGGGGGTTAGTGGAACAGTAAAAGCGAGACCCTCTATCTTTAGCTATTTCTAAAATTGACCTTGGTGTTGGGCAGTATCGTATAAACACTTAATTTCTAAGACTTTTGGTTCACTGAAATCTGGTGCAGTAACAAAGCCGTCAGGTTTGGTCCCTAGATATGGTGCATCGGCAGGAACGCACAACCCGGCCTTATGAACAAGTACTGGTCTATTAAAGGTATCCTGCTGGTACTTAATATATGCTAACTTTGCGTTTTCCTCCTCGGTTATACCTAGTAAACAAGATGTTGGTATGAAGGGTGTCCGGGGTTTTTTAATATCTAGAGCCAGCCGCCTTAACGTGCTAGCCGATCGAGCACTTGCTAAGCGCCCAAAGTTAGAAGAAGTTATCCTGCTTTGACGTGCCTCCCACCAGGCATCAGCTTGATCACACGTCGATTTAAAAAGTGGAACAACAATATTACCAAACATAGTCTATTTTATAATAATATAAAGCCGTTAGCAATTTAAAATAAACTCACAAATTTCAACATACAGCTATATAAACTGACAAACGACAATGTAGAGCACGAAACTGGCAAAATTTAAAACCACCAAGATAAAATTTCCCGCCAAAATGCGAAGTCATTAATCACTTAGCTTGTGTGGCGGCAAGATCAAAGGAATTTTGACAATGATTAATTGATTTTTGATAACGATAGATTTTATCTATTGGTGTTAAAGAGAATCATTAAAAAGACCCCAATTTTAAATTTTCAACAGTGATTTTATGTGCAAGCAGCAACACGCGTCATTTATATATCACACTTCAGGCTACTATGGCACACGTATGCAATCAATGTGGCGTGATGTTTTCGTCAAAATCGAACATGTTGCGCCATCAACGGTCAGCACATCGCTACCATGATCCAACAATGGTACATGAATGCCCGGTATGCGATGCAAAGTTCATGCGCGCAGATCATCTCAATCGTCACATTGAACAAGTGCATCAAAAAACACCGCAGCCAAAGCCGGTTCAATCAACAACATGCCCGGTATGCGACAAAGGCTTCTCCCGTAGCAACAATCTTAATCGTCACATAAAGCAAGTCCACAGTCGTCCAGCGAAGCGGCACAGCACTCCCGAACAGGTACCACCAACCAAGGTGCGGCGGATTCAAAAGCGGAGTGTGGACAATTTACCCAACGAAGACCCCGTCAACTACCGTGGCGACGATGAACATTACCGGCGTAATTGGCAGCAAATTCGCACTCACTACCACATCGGCCGCAGTGTCCAGGACAAGTACAATTTTCGCCTGGATCCAGCATCGGAGCAAGTAGTGCGAGAGCGACTCACAGGAGTTTACGAGGCTCAGCGGTGGAAAGCGAAATGGAATTTATCGTTCGGATTCGTGCTTCACAACATCAACACCAACGAGGAACGATATTATTATTCCAGCAGCAACACCCGATTCCTCGACACCCCCGTGCTTGTCGCCAACCGTGATGATTTCGGCCGGCTCCTTCGGAAAATTGACAGTATGGATATACTAGAGTGGGCACAACAACAACGCCCAAACACTAAATACCGCGTACTTAAAATAACCAACATGACAGTATATATAAATAAAATTCAACCACATACTTTAATTGGATGCCCAGTAACATTACCACAATATATTAAAAATAACAGAAGTATTATTGCGTTGGATAACGATAGAGATGGGCGGCAATATAACGATAATAAATGTTTCTTTCGATGCTTAGCCCTAAAGAATGGTATGAATCATGAACAATATCAACCATTCGAACAATATGTTAACGAGCAATGCAATTTGTGGTGCCGTGCAAAGGGCATTAATAATTTCGAAGGAGTTGGCAGCGAAGATCTTCACGACCTCGAGGATCATCTACGCCTCAATATTGCCGTCTACGAGTTGCAGCCACGAGAGGCCGAACGAACAATTACTAACGTTGAACGGGCTATGATGGAAGTGGACGACGATTTACCAACAATACGCCCAATTCACGATGGCATTGATGACGACGATGAAATACTCGATTCAGACGATGATGGCGAAGAAGAAATCATCCAGCGCCGTGGTCGGGTATTTTTGGACGATGAGGCGGCAGATGATACGGACGATGGAGGTGACGATATCAACTTGAACGATGGTGACAATACCACTAACACCGACAATATCATAGACAATGGTGGTGAAGATAATATAAACAATAATTGCGGTGGCAACAACACTACAGGTATCCTCATCCACAAGTCCCGCGGCCAATACAACGAAACCATCAACATCAATTTATTTGATAATCATTTTTCGTATATAACTAACATTGAACAATATTGTAAATCATGGCGTTGTAATGGTTGTGATCGTTTATTTAACCATGCTGGCAATTACAACCGTCATATTCAATATTGTAGTGGCAAAGAAACGAAAGTGATTTATAAGGGTGGTGGTTATGGGCTCCCGAAATTCATCCACACGGAACTTCGGCAGGAGGGGTATGATATTCCGAGCGAAAACAACTTCTACCCCTACCGTGCCACCTTTGATTTCGAAGCTCGTTTCCAAAACAGTGAGCAGGCCGAAGGATGAAGACTGATATATTCAAAAACACTTATTCCAGCTAGTGTTTCCATCGCTAGCAATGTGCCTGGTTTCGAGGATCATGTATGCTACATTGGCGAGCCGGACGATATTATCCATCAAATGCATACCCGTCTTTGCGATATAAGCGATACGGCGTATATAATAATACAAGAGCGCTTCCAAGAGGTACTTACGGATTTGGAAGACCGGCACAAACAATGCCAACAGTTCCATAAACAATATAAACAACTATTGAAAGAACAGCGGGATAACACCGTAGAAATTAATGCCGCCCGAGACCGCTACTATGAAAATAGAAAGTGGTCTACATACTTTTATAAACTTAATAATTGGTTGCGGCAACTGGTTGTTATTGGATTCAACAGCGCCAAATTTGACATTAACCTAATTAAAAAACACTATATCCCCCTCCTAGTTCGTTCAAATACGAAAATTCATCACGCGATAAAGAAAAACAATGGGTTTATGAGCTTGGCAACCGATAAACTACTATTTTTGGATATTGCCAACTATCTAAGCCCGGGAACAAGCTATGCCAAATACCTTAGCGCATTCCAGGTGGATCAGCAGAAGGGATTTTGGCCGTACGAGTGGTTTGAACGACTAGAGCAGCTAGACAACACCGATCTCCCTCCCCGCAATGCTTTCCATAGCACCCTGCGTCAATCGGATATTAGCAACGAGGATTACGAACACCTCCAGTCAATATGGGCCGAGCAGGGATTTCGAACAATGCGGGATCTACTCGTGTGGTACAATAATCTAGATGTAGTTCCCTTCCTCGATGCCGTGCAGAAGATGTACGACCAATTCAGAGAGTGGGGAATCGATATGTTCAAGCACGCGATAAGTCTACCCGGGGTTGCACTTCAAAGGATGATGCAAGACCTTCCAGAGGGTGCCATGTTCACACTATTTAACGAAAAATGGAAGGATATTCATAACACAATTAAAGATAACATTGTTGGTGGACCGTCAATAGTGTTCCACAGGTATCATGAAGCTGGCGCAACTAATATTCGTGGCGGAAAGTTAGTTGCAAAAATTTTGGGTTTCGATGCCAACTCATTGTACTTGTGGGCACTATGTCAGATGATGCCAACAGGGATATTCAATGTGTGGACCCCGGAGAGTGAGGGAGTTGAGGTGCCGACCGCCCCCAGCAGCGATATGGATGCGACACAGAATAAAAACAATTTCCATGATGGCGTGCGTCAAAACTACAACATCAAAATGCGTGCGAAGGCTGGTTATACCCATTGCTTTATGGAACTGGCTTTCCTCGAAAAAGTTGCCAGCATACTTAGACGCCGCTACAACAATCCCAATGTACAATTTCAACATCGATTCAATGGTGGCCAAAAGAAATTCTACCATGGTTCGATCATATACCCGGTGGATGGTTATATCCCCGCCGGGAGGTACGGTAATGCCAGGGCCATCATTGTGGAATTTGACGGTTGTTATTGGCATTGTGGACACGAATGTGAACTAACTCAACATATTGCACCGGAACTATTCAACGAGAGAAAGGTGAAAACCCAAAATAAACATAGCTTTCTACGATCGTTAGATTGCGATGTATATTTTGGGAAAGAGTGCACCTTCTTACCTGAACTTATTGAGAAATCAAACGGTGAATGGTCAGATTGGTGCGATCTCTATACACCTAATGGCTTCGGAGGTACTACCCGTCCTAAGGTCAGTGAATTCATTGATAAACTGATGACGGACGAGGTTTTCGGCATTGCCCTGGTGGATATTCAAGTGCCGTTTTGGGACGAAGAAAAACGAGAGCGGTGGGAAGAGATGCCCCCAATTTTCAAAAACATTAACATCACTTTGGATGATATTGGGGACGAAATGAGGGCCTACGCTGAAGTAAATGGTATCATGAAGGCCCCTCGCCGCAGTCTCATTGGATCCTATTTCGGCAACAAAATTCTCCTGGCAACGCCCTTACTACGATTCTACATCAACGAAGCCGGCCTCATAATAACTCGGGTGCACCAATATATCGAGTTTTCACGCTTGGCGGCATTTCAACATCTCGGTGTGGAGGTGGCAAACCAAAGGCGACGCGCGGATAGAGACCCCAACGAAAAAGTCAAGGGGGAAATGTATAAACTAATAGGCAACAATTACTATGGCAGGCTCCTCCTTGATAAACTAAAACACGAGGACATTCTTTTCAAAAATGGGAATGATACTCGTAACACCCTTATAGACCCTTTCTTTCGGAAAGCAGATGAATTAGCCGAAGACATTTATGAACTTCATATGGCTAAAAAGAAAGTGGTCTTGGATTTGCCCAATATTATTCCATTCTTTGTGTACCAGTATGCAAAATTACGAATGCTGGAATTTTATAACTTTCTCCTAAAATATTTGGGTAAATCCAACTTCCAACTTATCCAGATGGACACCGATAGTCTTTATTTCGCCATTGCAAACGAACAATTCATTGACAATATTAACGACCCAACCCTTCAGGCCCAATTCGAACTTGAAAAATCAAACTTTTTAGCTACCGACGAATACTCACAACGAACACCCGGATTGTTTAAATTGGAGTGGAACGGCGATGGAATGATTGCGCTAAACTCTAAAACATATTATGGGTGGAAGTCGGATGGTAGCTCCAAAGTATCAACAAAAGGCCTTTCGAAGGTTACTAACACTATACCAAGAGAAACATTTAAAAACATTTTAGAGGCAAAAACTAAGGCTGGCGGCATGAACCATGGATTCAGCATGAACGGAATGGACCTGATGCAATATCACCAGCACCGAGACAGCCTCTCATATTTCCACCCCAAACGAGTAGTGTGCTCAGATGGGGTAACTACCAAGCCCTTACTAATTTAGAACCAAAACTTTAGCAACATTAACACCACGATTAGTAAAATGTGACAATATGTGTACAATAACTGAGTGTAAACTATTGATAATGTATATAACTATTAGACATTATTACATATTTGACATAATGTTGATACATGTGGTAACTGCTTTGATTAATAAAAATATAAAAAATCTGTCTGTGCAAACAACACACAAAAACCAACACATATATATGGTAAATTATAAACGTGGTAAAATTGATATTTCAAAAGAAAAGTTGGTATATATAGCTCAGAGGAGGAATGGTTAAATAGCTGCGGGATACAAGATATGCTGGTGAGCTAAGCTATGAGAAATTTGTGTAACTTGTGTCCTGCAGTTTTGCATTTTCTACAGTTAAACTGACAACTTGAGAGGGAAACGTTAAGATGATACCCTTTTGCGCACATACGTAATGTAGATGTATATACACGTTATTCAACTTCGTTGGGCTTTAGTGACATTATTAAAAATATTTCTTAGATTACATAGCTAAACAAAAAAATGAATGGCAAGAATAAAATAGTTGGGATATCGCCGTCCAGTACTTGACATTTAAACACTGTTATATAATTACCATTGGATTGAAAACCCTAGGTCATTGCATACATTAATTCGTCCTCTGCTGTTGTGTTAGTGTGATATACCGCTAATCATAGAAATTCCAAACTTAAACGCAATAGGTACCTTATATATTATACGTATACTTACGTACTATGCACAGTTATATATATATATATTTATTTTATTGTTTATATCCCATTATATATACCATATATTACATACATAGCTAATATATAATACATATAATAGACCCTATATAATACATGCGCAGTTATATGTATATGTATTTATTTTATTGTTTATATCCCATTATATACCATATATTACATAGCTACCCTATACATATATAATACATATAATATATACTCTCTATAATCCACACTACAGTTATATGTATATGTATACAGAGCCATATATCCCATATACCCGATACCCCTGCTAGGAGGAACTGAATCCTCAATCCTCTGCTCCTTGCTCTCGGGGCCAACTCCTCCCTATATACTACTGTCCTGTGTTGAAATTTTCACTCGATAAGGACAACATTGCAGTTTCACTGAAGTTTACATTGTTTTTGTACTGCGACAAATCGCCTAGTCGGCGCTTACCAACTCTGGTAACTCTGGTAAACTGCTGGAGTTGTGATGTCTTTAGGAGGGTATCTGCGTTTCGCTTTTAGGGGTATGTTCAGGCTCTTGGGGAATCCTCTAGTATCGGATCAGTGCGTAGGCGGAAGGGGGTGGGGGCGGCCCGCCGGCGTTTGGCGCCGAGGGGCAGTCTGGCGATTCGGGGGATAATTCCACAATTTGTCAGCAACCATGTGCATTGATCAGAGGTTGGAAATAAATAAAAATTCTCTGATTCCTTTGTCATATGTTATAGACAAAGGATATCTGATATATATTCGTGTCCAACATCAGGTGCCCCTATCAGTTCGGTGAAAATTTCTGTAATGCGTTCCCGAAAGTGGAATTACCTATTTGAGAAAAAAGGGTCGTCTCATAACAGGGTTTGAACCTTGGAAACAGATTAACAATGCCGCGGCCTAAGTGTTGCTATAGTCATGGTTTTAATCGCCTTTTAATTAAATAGGCTGACACAGCCGAGAACCAAATTGACAATCGGTGTAACTTATGTAGTCATGCAATTCGAAACTACCATTTTCAAAACTTCATATTCACTAGACATGAGTACAACAATCGGAAGTGCTATTACATATATATATAATCATAAATGCACGACTTCCGAGGTCACAGGTTGGGGTTGAGCCAGCGGGCCGGGGGGTGGCAGAGGCGACTTCAGCCTTTGGGGTCACAGGTGCGGCGCCTTCGGCGCTAGGTGGGGCGTCGGTTAGGGCGCTGAGTGGGGAAAGGTGGGAGAGCGGGGGTGCTGTGCTTCGGCGCGGAGTATGTGCGTCGAAATCACCGCCTATGTGTTTGGCACTTGCGTCGCAGTCAAAGGGCCGTCAAGGCGCAGTTGACTGACCAGTCTGGGTGTCGGCATTTTGCGCTGCGAGAGGGGATCTGTGTGCCCAAAGGTAGCGCATCGCGTGGGTGCCTAGTAGTGGGAGCTCTTGAAGTTATCGCAACTTCACTGAAACTACTGGGATGCCGAGATATTACTTAGAAACTATGACCAATAAAAGCATTACTTTCTACCGTTCACTTTTTAAATCACACACGATCGTCTGCACTATATAACGAACTACCTCTCAAAAATAAAAAAAAATATCACGAAGACGATAAGCTTGCTTCATTTTCCGTATGGTTAAAACGGCTTCAACATTTTAATGGCCCAGAAAATTATTCATTAACCATTCGCTTTACATTATTTGTTTAAGAGTCGGCATTTCATATTTACTAAAAACAAAAGTAGGAACCTGCCGTTAGCCTTAGAAACCAAAAGAATACTATTTAATATCATGGAAATTAATACTAAAAATTAATACGTTCCAATGGCCATCGCCGTCTGTTATCGTAAAGATTCAAGGCCCAGCTCGACTAGTACAACAGTACTGTCCTAGCTAGACTGTGCGCTTTACTTTGCAATAGCCGTAATCGACAATTGACTGTGTGACAGAATCCAATTTAAAGTAAATGATGCATTATGATGACCATAATGTCTGGAAGAACATACATTAGGAGTCTTTTCTTTTAGTCTCCCATCCCGAATTTGGTTAATTTGAAAGGTACAGAGCTGATTTTGGTATCAATCGATTCAGCTCGATGAGGCGGTTCAGAAAATACTCATTTTACTCACATCCCTGATTTTTTTTGATTTTTGAGGTCCAAATGGTCCCCTTCATCAGCTTTGTATCTTCAATGCCCCAATCAGTTCTGTATCTTCAAAATTCACCAAATTCGAGCTGGGGACTAAAAGAAAAGACGATTGTGCTCTTTTGCTCGACATGGACATTGATTTTACTCTATTCTGTTTTCATGATAGGCGGACTGAGCAAACAAACTCAAGGCTTGTGATATTTATGCGGTGTTCACGTCATAAAAAACACCCATGTGGAAGTTGTGCTCAACTAAATTCGGTTGACCTGGTAGTTCAGATTCGTCACGTCGTCAACTTGGATACGCACTACGAGAAAGCCGAGTATGGTATCGACCACATAATAGCAGTGAACGTACAGGCGAAAATAACCGTTGGCAACCACAATATTGCGGCATTCACGTAATAAGTTGCTCACTATGTGGTAGATTTGCATTGCGTAGAATACAGCCTGCATAACGCCGTTAGCGATATAGCGTACAGAACACCACCACTATATTGCAAGCAATCATGTATGGTGTTTCGGACACCGTCAGCATATGGTGTCATGGACACTGCAAGCTTTTAGATAGCGGTGATGAAAGTGTTTTGTGAAGATGCATTGCGGTTTTCATTTGTAGGAAGTTTATACACTGCAAGGTTTGTCCATGCACTTCTTATGCAAATCTTTAAAGCCTTGTTGTTTACGGGATGTAATTAGCTTCCGCAAATATTTGAAATTGAACTTAACTAATTTTCCTACCTTTCTCATACAACTATTCAAACATAAAATATCGAAGACATTGCAGTGTAATGTACATGGTGTCCGTGTCACTATTACTTGTGCTGCATTGTATATCCTTCCGACTACCAAGCACCATGATGGTTGTGAATACACAGGCATTAGTCTTCCACATGGCGGACGTATGTGCGTACGTATACACGTATATACACGTACACTATAAAGGGCATGTCGGCGGCTAACGTAAGGTTTAAAGTGGAAGAATGATATAGAAAATATTGATGATCGTGAAGGAATGGCCGTTCGTCCACGGAGCGCGTTAGAAAATTAGAAACGGTGGCGGAAAATTTCGGTTGTGGCGCATACCCCTCAATCCCTGGAAATTTGCTGTGCCATGCATTCTTAAAACTTGCTTCACGTAAAAGAGCACGTTTCTCCGTGACACTCCATTAAGTTCGTTCTGGTAAGATAAGCGTCCTTTTGTGTTTGGTGATTTTAACAATCGCTTGGCTAAAAATGACCTAAACGGATGCTCGGCGTTCATAGTTTGGCCCGCTTCGCCCCATAGACTTCCAGCAAATTCATCTCAACTTCCAGTGAAGTGCCGTTATTTTGTCAAGAGGTTTTCGATACGAAGTGCCTTTCATCGGTGCTTGATCGGGATATAATCAACCAGGATTTGGAAGTTGCAAGAGCATTTGATGCGACAAGAAAAAAGGTATTGAACCCATTCAAAGGGCAAGAGAATCATTTGAGGACGTTTCGATATTCGGGGCGGTGTGTAAATACATAGCTCCAACGGAGCCAAATGTAGCTGGAAACTGGTCTCGGCTTTGGTGCAGGCTCCTTAGCCCCACAAATAGACCGGATTTATTGCCTTAAAACGTGCAGTGCGTAAAGGCTCACGTCTATCGAAGATTATTGCAACCGTATTACTACATATACTCAGTCGTGGATCCTTTGTGTCTCGGATCGATACGCTGATGGCTGCAAGCCAACCTAAAAGTAAATCTACCAAGGTTCGAAAGGTAACCTGTCAACATTTATATGTTTAGGCAAATTAACGGTTCTTAACCGCATACTTAACGCAACCTTTTCATAGTAAGATAAACTGGCGTCGGCTCTCGATGTTTCGTCGCACTGGGCAATATCAACAAAATTTGCAGGATTTCAAAAAGGTTGTTCAGTGAACTTTTAATTTGACAAATCGCTGTTCGCAGATTTAAGCTACGTAGTTGAACATTAAGCTTGGACAAATATCTAAATTTTCTAGGTAGGCTCTACACCTACAACCAGAAAGGGTTTCTTTAGAGCGTTCACAGTGAGGGTTCTCACAGGAAGACCTTGTTTATTCTTTATCCTTTCTCCTTCCGCGAGCATACACTCGTTCTGATCCGGACAACATCCTAGTAGCCATAGTCACCGCCATTCGATGCTCAGCGTAGACTTGACATCAGGTAAGCGGGTGTGAGACTGAGACGACCGATTAGACACATGCACTGGTCCATACAGCTTTGGATTTACGAAGTATAAAATACACCTCGATGGCAATCCACGTGTTGTGAGCTCTCATCAGCGTTGTATTAGGTAGAATAGAAATGTGGAACTATTTACTTGTTAGGATTAAGTTAAGTAAAATCATAGAAACCTCCCCAAGGCCCTTAGCGTACCGAAATCGTAGGAGTGACCGTTACGTACATTCATGTTGTGTTGCAAACAATGAAATTGATAATCCGATTGTTATGTTTTAGGTAATGTTTTGGCAATTTGGTTGCAGAAATGCGGATAAATAAAATATCTGCGGTGTCAATTTGTTGAAAAAGCGATAACCAGTAGGGACAGTAGTGCGGATTGATAGAGCGTTGAGGTTCATGAGTAAGAGGGAAAATATAATTTTGTGGGAATATCTTTGTCCACATATGGTAGAGCCTAACACTTAGTTTAATTCCATATTTCGATGTAACATGTTAAGCACAAGCTTTGGAGGTCGAAAGTTGAATAAACTAAGGAGTAAGTCACGTAGCGGCATTTTGCATTTCAGGATACAGGGCACGGGAGCTACCTTGCCTGAATAGCGTACACGACTCATCGAGTTCGTTTATACCCAATGAGAGGTATGTTACATACAGAATCGACCGAAACGCTCCTGCGGGTATTAGGAATAACTATTCGGCTATAATTGCCAAATAATGTGCCCTGGCAGCGGCTGCCCGGCGTCTCCTAGGAAGCAGGCCGAACACCATCCGTAAATCGTCAGGCGGCCTATTAACCTGATCGATTCCCTTGGGTCAACTGCAGGTTCACCGGGGAGTCGCGGAAGCTAGGGTCGTCCGGGCACTATAGCGGGAAAGGTGGTGGAGCTGGGATCACTTAGGGTTAGAACTAGTTCTAGTACTTAAAATTAGTGGGAGCATGCCGTGACGCGTCAATAACCCTTGCAGGGAATTTAACAAAACAATAACAGGCAGCGGCGCCTAGCGCAGAGCACTGACGTTCACTGGTTATTGTTTGGAGACTTATGAACCGCGATATCTCATTATAGTACATTGTTGGGTAATTTAATCTATATATATGTGAATAAAGTACTTTAGTGACCCTCGCTTTGTGACGAGGTGTTGGTGTAAATAATTGTGGGATTGTTGGCCTTCTCCCACGTTTCTACCAAAACGTCAGCAAACATTCCTAATGGTGGCCAATGGGTAAGGGGTGGAAGTACAGAGCGAGCAAGTGTGATACCCAAAATATTAGTATACAATCATGAATAAGGGGAAGCACCACCACAGGGATGGACGGGTCTACCAGCGGTCGGAGATACCCTTTACCACTAGATAGAAATTGCTCGAGTTCAGTGGGTATACATGTCATTGTCTCGGGCAGCGACGACGAGATTAGGTTGAAGTCACATGGTAGATCACGAAATAAGTTGAATTGGCTGTGTAAAAACAGAATCAAAGCTAAACGAAGCTAACATTAAACTTTCTGGTTCAGCTGTGTAATCTTATATACTACGTGCAAACTAATTATCCTAATTCGAGGCCTATCGAGTATATTTATAGACTAAATAAGGAATTGAAGAGTCACTTTTAGTGAGCTTGGTGGTTGCTACTGATAGTTGTGCGGAAGAAAAGTCATTATTATATGGGTCCCTTGTTTTCAAATTTATTATGCCGTAGTTTATTCGAATAACTGGCGACAGCAGTAATTTCAAAACAACATAAACAGAAGATTGAGAAATTTGTAATTGTAACTGAAAAGCGGTAGATTGGAATACCTAAAAGATTGCTTTATGGAAAATTTAGAATGTGATAACGAATTATGCGACTCAGCAATATGGGTGGATAGTCATGGTCTGATTTTGTGCACTCGGCACCCTTCAGCCATGGCGAACTAAAAATTAACCTAGTATTGGGCTAAATATATGAGCGTTGACTGGTGTTGTCGAATTAGAGTAATCGTGCCAACAGTGACAACACCCTTGTGGGTTCGAATAACGAGCTTTGGGATAATGATAACAATTTTAGGGAATTGGTTTTTGATTGCAACAAAAAAATTTGTATAAAATTTTAATTTTAAAAGCGCATAAAATTTTAAACATGGTTTAAGAGATAAAAACTTACAATGAATTGAATGGTGGTAACTGTAATAATTTTACGTAAATTTTATCAAGTTTGAAAGAACTTTACAGTTTTACTAACTGAGGTTTTGAATTATAAAATATATTTATTACCTAGCTATAGCGAGCTCGAGCAGGCGAACCTGCAGTTTCATGGTCAAAATAAGTCTTTGAACTTTTGGTTTTGCTGCATGGTGCTCGTGTAGGTTATCATACCACTCAATTTTCTTTCTCCCTCAGCACATGCTCCAGAATGCGAATTTTGGGCTCGATTGCTAAAGTTTTCATACAATATATTACTACGAGGGAGAGTTCGGGTAACCGTCCCATAGTATTTATCGGTAAAATTTTTTAGCAAATTTTAGTGTAACTTTTAAGAATTAGGCGTGAAAAATAGTACCGGTAATTTTGTTCACTTGCAACAGTGGGTTGCGATAGTATTTGGAATGAACTGTATTAGTTCTGAAGGCACCCAACCTCTGACTTAGCTCGACAAAGCGGTCTGAGTTAAGACAGGGGTTGGAGCTAGGTTTGTCTTCCATAGGAATCGGGTATTCTCATTAAAGTCAGATAATTTTCCTTATAATTTATCAGTATTAACATAATGCGTCGGGAACGCTAATCTGTCCCTCCATCGGAATAATAAATAAACAAAGATCCGCGCTTTACCTGAAGTGATTGTAATAGTAACGTAGAAAATTAAATTGCACCAGAACACTAGGGCTAGTATTATGTACAAGTCGTCTATAATTAAACAAAGGTTAATTAAGTAATTTAAAGCACAGAGAATTGTATTAAAACAAAGTCTTCCAGTGGCCGTTTAACCGGTCGTGTCATCCAAATTCCGAGTAGCCAAGTATTAAATGAGCGCAGTGGCCCTGCCACGTTGAATATTTTACAAAGACTAAACGCTTCGCGTTGTGACAAGCACCATTAAACTGGGTTTGCTAGGATAGGGTATATTCCGTAAAGCAGAGTTGGCGAATAAGCTCCATGGATAGGTGAACCGTAATGGAATACCGAATAGAAATACCCTAGCATTCGCCAAGTTAAAATAAATTACAGCTGAACGCTAGGTGGCTGTAGACTTATACGTAACTAAGTTTAAACAATAACAGTATCGGCCCATATAGGATCCATAACACATAGCCTAGTCGTAAAAATTTTAATACTAAATGTTAGCTTGAAAGTTCGAAAAATACACGGCAGTATCGTTAGCAACAAATAACAAAAATTACTAAGGAAAAACATAACAACACACTAGCATAATGCACTAGGTAAGGCAGTAATAGCGAGTAACATGGATAATAGGGTATCATTATGACCTGCATATATATACATTATAGAACTGTAACGATTTTTACATTTTTCCGTGATTTTTGGGACAACAATTTAGCAACGATGATGCATTGAGGGATATATGTACCTAAAATCGTAACCACCTGAGAAACTCGTAGAGTTCGTAGCCCTGAAAAATCTAAGGAATTTATGTGTTAGTGTCAGTAGTATTGGGACAAGTGACACAGGATTTTCTTTAAATAGAACGTGGGTGTTGGACCATAACCGCCAAGCCCCCTAAACGTAAAATTTTCCCGTATTTTGCATTGGACATCTCCTAGACGAGGCTTGCGCGAAGACCCAGTTCCGGTAACTAGGCCCCACCGTAACCGTTCCCTTCGACGATAGAGCAGACCATGCAGGACGGCTTGGTTACCAACGGGTGGTGAAAACGGTGCCGGAAAGGGTGAAAGACCAATCCCACCCAGAGGTCCCCGTTTAGGAAATGAGCTGCCCTTTTTCCTGGTCTGCCTTACCCTATGCTAGGTCTTACTTTGCCTAGCAATCACGCCTCCTCGGCAGGGAATTTTACCTGAACTCGCACACACTTATGAGCAAGGGAGCTTACATATGTAGCTACGTTATTAAATTATGATTTATATATAAATATTATGCATGAATACGTGGAAGAAGTACACCTATATGTATCTTAAAACTAGGGATCACCGGTTTAAAATCATACAAATACGACGGAAACAAAATTATGGTGGTAACAACTTAGTAATGCACCGTTCATAGAATAATGCGTACATCGACTGGAAAATTTGTGTTACAAACGATGCGTCGTTTGTACCTTGTTACGAACGATCGATCGTCCGTATATCAGGCTACAGACGATAAGCCGTCTATAAATTTGGTTACAGACGATTCGTCGTCCGTAATAAAAATTACAAACGACGAACGAAGGATCGATTGTTTATAACAAAAGTTATCGTACATGACAATTCTGGCTTCATGGGAGTAAATGAACACAGAGACGGTATTCTGCCTGCCACGAAACCTATAGCTTATCTAAAATCAGTTATTGGTGACAGAAATAGCTTAGCAGATATTGGCTCAAAAATAGTACTGTCAATCTATTATACCCGCAACGCACCAATTTTAAATGAATTTTTCACGCATATTGTAATAAGGACATATTCAAGCATTATTCAGTACGTAGGATTGCAGTTGTACGCAACACTGTTAAAGCAGAATCAAATTATTTAAAAATATATTAACTTCAATATTTATTCAAAATATTTCATCAACTTGTTCTTGAGCCGACATAAATAGTTCAAAAATATTGCGCTCTTAATAGTGGCGAAGACGGAATGTCGACGCTTGCCATGTTTCAACCCAAATTAAATGAGACTGAAATCAACCTCACTATTGATAAGTTGTATACTCACGATAGGCGCTTTCGTATTTTTCTCGCACGAAGGATTATTAAAGAAAATTTCAAAGGATATTTTATATACTAGATTGAAAGAGCCATACGGATTCCTATTTATTGGGAAAAATAACGATTTTTTGTCGAAGGAAGAAAAGAAACGAAATCGGTATTTTTAAATTGATAAGCGTGTCCGTTTGGTCGATGGCGTCAACTTAATTATTGTATTTTGATTATTAAATAGAACTGAATATTCGCGTAGGTTATCGCTATGCACTCATTATGGCCCACGAAAATTCCAGAATCTACTATTTTTTCATTAAAGACAACATCTACTCGTCTGCACAAGTTCTAAAAGTCCATTGGCAATACATTTGTATGTCCATTTATTTATATTGCTAATTCTATAGGTGCGGCGGCGCATTAGGTCGAGGGAAACCAAAACATTATATTATTTTAGTAATATAAGAGCTGAGCTCAATAACAAATATCGGGTTACAATATTGCAATGCGAGCATATATGTCACTTTGTAATTTTGTAGTCAAATATGAACAATATGTGCAATTATATATGCATCAGTCAGGATGTTGTCTAATCTATATGCCTGTTATTATATCGTTGGCATCAATATGTAAACGTCATTGCTTTGTTCCTAAACCGCTAGTTGTAGTTTTACACAAACCAACAGTCTAGCTGCTTTCACTTAATAACTCATCTCCTTCGTGGAAAAAATTGGCAGTATAATTCTCGTTAACATTAGATGCCAAGGAAAATCAAACCCCACCCCAAACTTTATGGAGCTACAAATGGTAACATAATTCACATTCGGTTTTGATTCTGATTTTGAGATATGTCACGCCATAAACTCGGTTGATGTTAATACTTATGCACATTTTAAATGCACTGCTATAATTTCAGAAACCTGAATGGGACTATTTTAATTTCTGCAAGATGGTATCGATACATGGATGTATATACCGGTGGGGGATGCACGTCTACAACCTCCCCCCCCAGAAATTTGCTAATTTGTTCTCTTATGTATATATGCATATACAGAAATAAGTCTAGGTTACGGAGATGTAGGTCGACCACCAAAATCTTCCAAGTTGGTCAAGCATATATGTTTATATAAACACATGGTAACCAGCATGCACTCAATTGTTCAATGGATATAAGATAGTACCTCGTCCCTCCTCAGAGTTTTCGATCGTGCTGGGCCCCGTAATCTTTCGCACAGGATTTTGTATCGATCTCAGTTTAGATTATTGTTGAAATAAAATCATTCTATGCTGTGAAAACTTCAGCCAAATAGTTTCACTAATATAAAGTTTAAATCCAGAACAGCTAAAATGTAATATTTTATTAATCTGAAAACGGAGATTGGTCAACCCCTTTTTACTAACCATTAATTGCGTATTTAGTCTCTTACTGGTTCGTTTAACAGCCAATTTTGCCCAACAGCATGCGAAACCATAATAGAAACAAGAAATATACATTGAAACTAATGGTGGCCTGCTCTGTAAATTGCGACCGGTGCCTGTAGTTGCAATACGATTGAGAACAACTCGTGATTTGTTATATTTATTTATAGGCGATAGATCGTTTATAACTTTTGTTATAAACAATCGATCGTCAGTAAACAAATATTACGAACACCTTGTCGCTTGTAATGTTTGTTATGGACGATCGGTCGTTTATAACATCTGTGATAAACGACCTCTCCTTTATAACAAATGTTATAAACGACCGATCGTCCATAGCAAATATTACAAACAATTCGTCGTTCGTAATATTTGATACGGACGACAACTCTTCTGTAACCAAATTTATACACACCTTGTCGTCTATAGCCTGATATACGGACGATCGATCGTTTGTAACAAGGTACAGACGACGTATCGTTTGTAACACAAATTTTCCAGTCGGTGTACTCATTATTCTGTGAACGGCGCATAATAATAATATCTTGTAACATAATAATAAGGTAATATAATAATACTGTCATATAATAATAAGAAGAGCATTAAAGAATAAAAAGAAATCACATGAAATCGTGACATCCAAAAGAAACAGAAAAAGAAAACAATAAAATCCAACACAGTATGTCGTAAAACACAAAAATATTACATGCGAGTGCAAGTAACACGTCGCAGCGTTGTCGTAGACTGACTAACTGTATTCAAACGCGTAGCTATCCTACACCACAGTAAACTTAGTAGCTAACCACAATTATTCATTAATGAAAAATTATTTAATAATAATATTTACGAAATGTGAGAAAATTTTTTGAGAGCTTTTAGGATCGAAAACAGAGTAGTTTAAGGGTATTCCGTAGGGGTTGGGTAGATTTCCGGGTAAAGAAGAAATGGGTAAAGCCCTGTTTAGATAATTCATAAATAGGGGAATCATAAAGAATAAATAATGATGAAATTTAGGGTTTTTGAAACAGTTTGAGAAAGGAGAATTTCTTGATTAACAGTAATAATGGATTGTGAAATGTTAGTAGAATCAGGGCCTCTTAGCCTAGGGAGAGTGGAAAATTTACCCCAGAAGTAGAATAATAAGGAATTTTATGAAACTAAGTAATTGATAATAAATTTAGTATTTATAAGCAAAAACATTGATTTTTGGTAGAATGTGATATCAAATCAGTTTTAGGGAGTAGGAGATGCAAAATAGGGGAAAAAGATAATATATAGAGCATTTTGAGTAATCATTCCTTTGCAGGGAATAATATAGAGGTCACCCCTATGTAGATTGAATAGAATACCACCATGTGGAATTATGTAAATCGAGAACCAATATGTTATTTAAGTAGGAATACGGAAACTTGTAAAATTGTGAGTTTTAAGTAGGGATAGAATAGTAGTGAAATTGGACTGGCCCTACCCATTGAAAATGTGAAATAAACCCCGGTGCAAGGGGGGAGTCTAACCGGAGCTGAGGAAATTGGGTATATTCTCTTATAAACTTAATATTGAAGTAAAATGTTGGATTTTGTTAAGTTTCGAGAACCAATATGTTATTTAAGTAGGAATACGGAAACTTGTAAAATTGTGAGTTTTAAGTAGGGATAGAATAATAGTGAAATTGGACTGGCCCTACCCATTGAAAATGTGAAATAAACCCCGGTGCAAAGGAGGAGTCTAATCGGAGCTGAGGAAATTTGGTATTATTCTCTTATAAACTTAATATTGAAGTAAAATGTTGGATTTTGTTAAGTTTTGGTTTCAAACCTGTCTGGGGGAATATATTCAAAACGAGAAGACGATAATTGTTTACATATGCAGTTTGCGTAAGTATCACCTCCCGGAGAAGATATGTTTTACCCATTGGGAAGGAATGAATAAATTGTAACCAATGTTGTTACTTAGATAGTAATGTTGGAATAGTTGAATTTTAGTTCTATATTAGGGTTAAGGAGTAATATACCCGAGGGAGAAATAGAGGTCCCATACCAATGGTGGATAGAAATACCCTTGCGGAAGAGAATATAGGATTCACTCTTTTGAGAAAATGAATGTCCCCCTGGGAAGGGTATATAAATTGTATTAATTTCAGCGATGAGGTCAAAACTAGTGAAATGTGGTCTCTTAGGGAAAAAAGATTGGACCTGCCCAAACATTGACAGTGATTAGAAACATAGATAGGAGATAAGTTGAGTAAGATCATACGTTCAAAGGGGTTAGCGTAGTCATCATGTGTCCTATTAAATCTAATCAACCTACAACCTCGTCAAGAGAGTGAGTTGTATTTGGCTTTTTAAATTCAAAGTAGATTCTGCTTGAAAACCCTGCTATTTGCACCGCGTGAACTGAAGTAAGCTCAGGAGGTCGAACGGAGAAATGAAGAATGACACAAAGACGAGGTTTGACATCACACATAAATTATGATTGTGTCCGCAACACCATATATAATTGCTTCGAAATCTGGGTAGTGTTTTATTAAGTGTGGACAGAATACGTAGTTTATGTTTAGAATCGTCGACAATATTGACAGGTGCTCTGTCTAGATAAGTCAGATTGGGGCTGGTGATGGATAGTAGAATATCATATACAATTTGTTAGTTATAGCACTGGAGGGGGCATCAATATCACACTGGAGGGGGACATCAATTTCAAACTTGAAGAGGTCCCCAATATCAAACCGGAGGAGGCACCAATACAATAATGGGATGGGGTACAAATATAAAACCGGAGGGGGCACCAATATTAAACTGGAGGAGGCACCAATAACAAACTGGAGGGAGGCACCAATGTCAAATTGAGGGGAACACCAATATCACACTATATGGTGGCACCAATGTCAAGCTGGAGGTAGCACCAATATCAAACTGAATGGAGGCACCAATGTCAAGCTGGAGGGGGTACCAATATCAAACTGGAGGGCATCACCACTATCAAACTTGACGGGGTATGAATATCAAACTGGAGGAGGCACCAATAACAAACTGGAGGGAGACACCAATGTCAAATTGAGGGGAACACCAATATCACACTGGATGGTGGCACCAATGTCAAGCTGGAGGTAGCACCGATATTAAACTGAATGGTGGCACCAATGTCAAACTGGAGGGAGCACCAATATCAAACTGTAAAGGGGAACCAATATCAAAATGGATAAGGGGCACCAATATCAACTAGGAGGCGGCACCAATATCAAACTGGAGCTTACACCAATATCAAACTGAAAAAGGGCGCAACTATCAAACTGGAGGGGCACTAATAATAAATTACAGGGGCACACCAATATCAAACTGGAGGGGGCACCAATATCAAACAGAAGGGACACTAATATCAAACTTGACACGAGCATGAATATCAAATTGAGGGGCATCAATGTCAAACTGGAGGGGCGACCAATAGCTAACTAGAGATGTGCACCGATATCAAACTAGAGAGGGCACAATTACCAAACTGTAGGTGGGCACCAATATCAAACTGGAGGGGAGACCAATATTAAATTGGAGGGGGCACCAATATCAAACCACAGGGGACACCAATATCAAACCGGACCGGGGCAGTAATATCGAACTGAAGGGGTATCAATATCAAACAGGAGGAACACCAACATCAATAATGTGTTTGCTGCTACATATTTTTGTTTCTAACGGCTAGCTGTTAGAAACTTTTGTCTCTTATAGCCAGCTGTAACATACAAAAATCTCTTACAGCCAGCCGGCTAAATATTTGGAATTCTAGTGGACAGCTATTAGAGACTTTTGTATTTTATATCTGGCTGTGAAAGACAAAAGTTTCTAACAGCTTACCGTTAGAGACAATAATCTGTTATGGATAGCGGCAAGAGATTTTAGTCTCTAACAGCTAGCTGTTAGAGATTTATGTATTTATCAGCCATCTATATAAGACTAAACTCTCTTACAGCTATCTGTTAGAGATTTAAATATGAAACAATAAGTCATTGAACACAAAAATCTCTACCAGCGGTTTGCAACAAACTTTTTCTTCTTTATCCTCCTTCCGGGCGCTATTCCCGAAACGATGCGGGGTCGCCCATTTGGGTCTTGTTCTTCCAGTTTGGCTTTGGCTATCTTCATGTCAGCGTGAAGCGTGTTTGCAACAAACTAAAATATCATATATATATATAACTGTCCATAGAGATTTTAGTTTTTGTAAACGTCTGTTAAAAAAACTGCCCATTTTTCGCGATCATTATTCTATAGAACCCGCATAATGCATCATTTACAATAAGATGCGTGCGCATGGTCCTAATTATATCACGAGTTCAAATGGGCTAGCTACTACGTCACGCATACAGTCCAGCTCGACTATTAAAATTTTGAATATCCTATCTAAGCTATGCATTTGTCTTCGAGTGTCGAGCCGGACTGTGCTTTTGTCACGATGCGTTCGGCTGAGCCCTATAACTTAACCCAGAGTCTATTTGTCGGCGAACATTACGATTTACTATACGTATCTAAATAATGCCCCAAAAGCGGCATACAGCTTAAAGCGTTAACTGTATATATTAAAACAAATATATAACTTAGAATTAGTATGAAAATACTATAGAACAAAATGCTATTACACTAAGCATAAGACTAAAAAAATTTCTCAATTGACAGTTCAGTCACATTTGTCATGCAGAGCCTAGCTAAGCTTCCTGTGTGTCACAATAAGACTAGCTACGGGACAAACATGTACCATAGTAGTCCAGCTAAGCTATAGTTCACCCGAACTAGTTGAGTTCGACGCGTGACATAAGTTGGCCCTGGCGCACGCATCTTATCGTAAACGATGCATAAGTGTTTGCAATTACAGATAAGAGATTAGTGGAGTAAGCTCATACGTTCCAATGGGTCAGCGTAGTCATTCGGGAAATCAAATAAACCTACCACCCAGTCATGGAGTGAGTTGTATTCGGCTTTTTAACATTCAAAGTAAACCCTACTTGAAAACCCTGCCATTTTGTTCGCGTGAGCAGAACTAAGCTTAGGAGATCGAACGGAGAAATAAAGAATGGAACGAAGAGGAGGATAGACACCGTATATAAATTATAATCGTGTCCATAAAGGCCATATATAATTGCTTAGAATGCAATGGTGGTGTTCTGTGCGCAGTATCGGTAACGGTGTTACGCAGCCTGTACTCCAAGCAGAACAAAACTTCCATATGGTGGACAACTTATATGGAACGTCGCATTATATTATTATTTCCGACGATATTTTCGTCTGTACGCTCACTACTATTCTGCTGTCGATACCAGTCTCGACTTTCTCGTAGTGCGTACCTATGTCGACGGCGTAACGAGCCGAAACGGGACAGTTGCGTATTCGCTATTTCACCACGTCCGACGTGTCGCAATATTGTGGTACGACTGCCTGATCAAGGGCCTCAGCTGATCAACGCCCCTGGGACGACACAGTACGATTTGGCCTTTAACTAATACCAGGTAAACTGAATTTTATTCAAGTAGAACCTCCATAAGGGCGTCTTTTATGACGTGAAAGCCGCATAAATATCACAAACCTTAAATTTGTTTATTCGCTCCGCTCATGCTGAAAAGGGAATAGAGCAGAATCCGCATCTATGTCGAGTAAAAGTGCACAATACTTCAGGTTAAAAATGTATGTTCTTCCAAACATTATGGTAATACTCTACGTGACACAATGATGAAACTAAAGGAAAATTCCGAGAGATGCACTGCTTTACGCGCCGCACGTTTTAAGATAATACTTGAATGCTGTTTTATGACGGCCCGCTAGATTGTGCTTGTATCGAAAAAGTCCTTCTAATAGCACTTTAACTAATAACAAATCCTATATGATTTTTTCTAGCCATCACCAGCTCAATCTGACCTATCGACAAGGAGCGTCTGTCTATATTGTCGCTAATTCTGCGAATAACCTATGTAATCTGTGCACACCTATAAAGCACTACCCAGACTTCTCATCTTCTTCTATGCTTCTCCGAAGACGCCGAGATGTTTGGGTGGAACTACCCTTCTGAAACAAACACAAACTTTTTTCGTCGAACTAGCCGTCGCTCGGGCAAATACTCCCCTGTGCTGCACGGACAGGAAAAACAAAGCAACTGAAGTCTTAACAAAAGACGTTTAAACAACCCATAACCCGATAAATTCCCAGAGTGTATGAAATAAACGCAACAGTAATAAACAGCGAAAACCGCTCGTTGGCCAAGCAAAACCAGACTTGAAGCTATGCCCGCATTAGTACATATCTTTTATATCATGTGTTTATCCTCCAAACTTTTGGTGCCCGTTGTCCAGTTAAGTCCCCAAAATTGCTGTAATAAGAAGAAAATTAAAAATTTTATATGCATAATAATATATATAGAAAATACTGCACATTGGCGCTAACTATAACAACACATTACATACCTCGCAGCGATGAGAAACAAAGAAATAATATCTGCACACTGGACAGTAGGCCAAGAGGCACGTAAACAGGTGAACCTCGCGCTGGTTGGCGAGAAGATTGCTTACGAGGGAAAATATAACGACCTTTTTAGGGCTTTAAGTTCAGTATAGATTTTTGCATTTTCTTTTATTTCAGGGCGGGGCCAGAGCTTGGTTGCCTACTGATAGAAGTAAAGATGTACAAATTGGTCCAGTAGTTGGCCCGCTAGGGGTCATTTTATATGAAAATTGTAGAATTTTGTGCGGCCATGAATCGATTATTTGGGTCCTGCGCGAACTCGCGGGGATTGGTGTTCCGAGGTCTTCAATTATACTTGTAGGAGGGGATCGCCATTTTTAGATTTTTAGTGAGGTTTCAGCCCGTAACAATGGAAAGTTTATGCGACAGTAAACTTAACCCACGCCCATCAACAATCCTATTTTGCTATTTCGGTTAAAAATGTGTTACCAAACGGTTTTGGTGAACTGTAATTCGGCGCAATACTGCATGCGAACACACAGCTCATGGATGGTAATACGGCAAATTGATATTCGTAAAAATTCAACGAAAATTACTGATTTTTTTCGAACGAAAATCAACCGGGTTTGGACTCGTTGGCTTTTTTGCCAACCCTGTGACCTAAAACACAAAAGCGATTAATTTGTGACGTCACAAATACGTTAAGTTTGTTCGCGAAAAGAGGCAAATACAAACCAAAAGCTGATAGACATTAGATAACAGTTTTCACTGCAATTTCAAAATCGTCAAAATTGTGTTCGAACACAAGGTATAATTTTTGGTATTATTTTATGAGCTTGCCAATTTTTTGTTATCGAAAAAGTGATTAAATTTCTGCATTTGTTTCGCAAAAACGGTTTGCGGCTTACTATCGGCTATCACAAAATAGGATAGTCAATGCGCGCAGTTTAATGCGTCATTCACGTTACTTTGTGTGGAAAGCTACTGCGCATCATAGCCATCTTGGTTGGTGACAATTCATGCAATTATATGCAAGCAAAATTGTAAGGTGAAATGCACCGTCCGTGTTAATGGTAACCACTATAGCTGCATTGAGTGAAATAGCGCACGAATACTCAATGCGCACGACATGCAAGTGTATCGTTTATGGTCATCGCATTGTGCATTTGATAAGACTTTCTATTCAAACGTGCAATAGAAGTTTGAGTTACACCATAGGATACAACGGCTTTGATTAGTATTCATGTCGCGACATTTAAAAATTTGGTCCAATACTCAAACCCGCGCAAGCTAAATGGTGTTCGTAAATGAATTTCTCTGTGCATCTGGCATTATGTTCACCCTATTTTGCACTCAGTAACATTTATAAATAAATACATTTATACCAACATATTAACAGTTTCAGCATACAATCCTACTATATATAGTGCACGCTTCACAGAATAATTCGCGGCAGTAAGGGCAAAATTTTTTACGTGCACTTTGGTATCTTGGTACTTAAACACTGTTATTTGCGTATAATTTTTACTTATTGCCGAGTCAATTCCCGTAACAAATATTATGTAAGCATCAGCGCGCCTAAGCTATAAATTACGCACAAAAATACACCCGTAATATATCAACTACACATGTGGCTATACGAGTAACTTGAACGTCAGTGGCACCATATCGCTCATAAATTCATGTTTACGTGCAACAATGTGCGCATGACCTTATAGCATGTGCGCGTAACTTAGCGTAAATTACAAATGCACAGACAAATCGTGCGAATATATTTATTATTATCGGAATTCCTGGGTGGGTCTCAGTAAAGCGACGCATACTAGACTTCATCTAGCGTGTTGTGTTTCCGCACAACGACACTTATAGCCTTCCCGGTTACCGGTGGCAGCAAAACTTTGCATGCTTTGGTGAATACTTAGTAATAATTATAACTCAACTTATGGAAGATCAGATCGGTTTGCGGATGGCTACAAATACTCTTAACGCAATAAAATACAACAGTTAATGCTACAGAAAGCTGGTAGGGCTTAAATTTGCTGGTCCAAGAACACTTTGAGGGCGGGTAAACAATTACTGGTTTAATCTGAGTATTACTATAGATAGTACCACCGTAAACCTTGTCTTATAAACTGTGTATAAAAGCACACACAAAATCTATTTACGACATTTGCAATGAACCCGTTTCTTTTTGTTGAAAAGCCGTACATTATTGTTTTGCCCGCAGCTCAGACTCAGCAAGCTTGCCCACATTTAAAACAATTCTTAAAATGGCATTAAACGCTGCTTCGTGTCTGTTGTGTCACAAATGACCCTGAAATATATTGGCTAAATGTTATTAAACCTGCAAATAATCGGTCAGCATATAGAATTGCATAAAATCTAAGCTGAGTTGTCAGAGATACAAGACTTCCTGAGCCTTTCTTAATCCTTGGCGAATAAAACACTGAACAGCTTTAATTACTTCTGATATTGGTAATAAATTTGCAATGCAATATGTATCACTAGGCGTTATAAAATATCGGATAACAATTATTATTTATATTAAAATTGTATGACTAACACTAACATAACAATGTAACATCTGGACGTTCTCTAAAGCTGTCGCATTAATGTGATGTGACATTAAGGTAATGTGCTAATAAAATATGCATCAACTTCTCAACTTTCGGAAAATCTTTTAGCAATTGAAATGACCTATGATAGATTGAAACACTAAAAGAACACATCGAAATTGCGCACACTGACACATCTCTATACAGCTAAACTACAGCTTAGAAATCCATAGTGGCAAACACATGGTTTCCCAAAGATGCTCGTTGATCATTATTTATATCGCGTCAAAAACCATAGCCATCTAGTTGTGCTTACAATTTGATTATAAAAATATTTGTTTTTGACATAATTTCAAATATAGACGCGCACAAAAATCTGTAACATAACATTGTACGACAACTGATTGGAAATTTGACAAGTACAAACAAAAAGAGTCCAATGACAGCTTCGGTGGTTAGATTTTTTTAAGTGGTCTCCCAAAACCTTTGCGCTACAAAAGATGTAAAAATTTTCAGAATAACGTTGCATAAATATTAAAATATCGTAAAGGTATACAAAATCGGTACGTTTTATGGTATAGAAAGCTATTAATATCTATTATAACGCTTTATATTCCGGAGCTGTTAGTTATAAACAAAGCAATGACTTTGTAGACTGCAGAAGGAGCTGAAAACACTGAATAAATGAATCTCACATAAGCAGCTGTGGAAACAATTTATGCGCGAGTGAACTTAAAGTGACCCGACGACCATCCTATTTTGTAATTTTGTATAAAAATAGTTACGGAACGCTTTTCGGCTAATTGATATTCGGAATAAAACTGTTCGCGAACAAACTTGTAGTAATTGAAATCTAGCCATTTTGCGTTCGCGAAAATTCAAGCAAAACTACTCAAAATTTTGAGAAAGAAAATGTAGTAAATTTGAATTATATCGTCTTGTTCGCGAACACCGAGAGCTTAACTACAGGATCGATTTGCTTGAGACGTCGCTATTGCATTAAATTTATTAGCGAACACTGAATAATCGAAATTTATATAATTAGACATTATGCACCGAATTTTTGCAAGCTGAAAGCGTAAAAATTCAGTTCGTTCACAAGGCATAATTTCTGATATTTGGATTTGATTTTGCCAATTTTCTGTTCGCGAAAAACCGAATAAAATTCACATTTTCTGTAACAAAGGTTTGCGATTCAGTATTGGTTATTACAAAATATGATGGATGGTGGAAAACTAGCTATGTAATTATTTTAGAAAAACTTTTGGATTAAAAAATTTTGGGGATAAACATATACTGTGGAAACTATTTATGCGCGAGTGAACTTAAAGTGACCCGACGACCATCCTATTTTGTAATTTTGTATAAAAATTGTTACGGAACGCTTTTCGGCTAATTGATATTCGGAATAAAACTGTTCGCGAACAAACTTGTAGTAATTGAAATCTAGCCATTTTGCGTTCGCGAAAATTCAAGCAAAACTACTCAAAATTTTGAGAACGAAAATGTAGTAAATTTGAATTATACCGTCTAGTTCGCGAACACCGAGAGCTTAACTACAGGATCGATTTGCTTGAGACGTCGCTATTGCATTAAATTTATTAGCGAACACTGAATAATCGAAATTTATATAATTAGACATTATGCACCGTTTGCAAGCTGAAAGCGTAAAAATTCAGCTCGTTCACAAGGTATAATTTCTGACATTTGGATTTGATTTTGCCAATTTTCTGTTCGCGAAAAACCGAATAAAATTCACATTTTCTGTAACAAAGGTTTGCGATTCAATATCGGTTATTACAAAATATGATGGTTGGTGGGGTCACCTTAAGTTTACTCATGCATAAAAGCTTTGTCAAACAGTTGCGGAAAGTAGAGCAAACATATCGCCAGCTTCACTGACAAGTTCATTTATGAACACCATTTCGCTTACGTGGGTTTGAGTATTGGACCAAATTTTGAAATATCTCGGCAAGAGCAATAATTAAAGCCATTGCATCCTAAAGTGTAACTGCAACATCAATTCTAACGTGGAATTGTAAACGAATGCAATGGAAAAAGACATTTCAAATGTATGATGTGCCGGCAATGGAACGTACAACTGCTTACTCGATTGCAATGATAGTCACTATTTTACTCAATGCAGCAATAGCGGTTCCTATTACACGGAGTGAGCATTAGATCATTCCATTACGCTTGAATAGTGTTGCGTGCATTCGTTGCAACCATAGTAGCTATGATGGGCAGTATTCACACAAATTAACGTGAACGATGCATAAGTTTACTTCAGCAATATACACCCAAAACAGAGCGGATGGACACTTATCCGTTTGGCTTTAACAGGCTCGAATTGACGACTTAGGGTCTTGCGAGTCTGGTGCATATTGCCTTTATTTGCCTGGTGTTCCTGGCTATTGATTAAACTCAGGATTTTCGAAACGAAATCATCCCATCATGCAATATCAATTTGAAAATTTAGAATCCTAAAGATGTACATATCATGAATCTAAAGTAAAGTATATTCTTCGAAAAATGGCAAATATAATATTGATATATTTTGAAGACTATAAATCAGGCGTGTATAAACGCCAGGAGCCGGCTACGCGAGACCCAAATGGCAACTAAATGTTCAAACCGTGATTTAAGCAAAGATTCAGATCTGTTGCTTCGGGTTCGTCCGGAATTATATTACAACAATGATGCACAAAATATTTCTGTCGTAATCAAACAAATATACCCATATATACGACTGCTCCACGTCAGTACCACATGGGGGACAAGTAACACCCAGTGAACGTCACCTATTCAAGTTCTTGGACAATGAAAGAATCAGCCGGCAAAATTTAACTCAAGAATATTTGCCCAGCGACGCGTAGACCGTGATGATACTTACTTAGCATCATTATCATTTTACAACAATTGTATTTATTATTTTTATATAAAACACACAAAATGTACAAAACAATGCTCCAAAATCACGCGCTTATCGCTCACATCAACCACGAATAATAAAAGGACTGATTCTGAGTATATTTCCAGCTACATTATAGAACCCTTAAAATCTTGGTTTGTTACATATGACGGTAGTTTAAGAAGTATACTTACCTAGTGTGGTAATGGCATGACGAAGATTACACCATACAATTTTTCAAACGTTATATGGTGTTAGCGACACCATGCTGATATTTACATACATTTTGTAGTTAATAGCTTGTGTACGATGTCTTTGACGCTGTCAGTAAAAACAGTACAACAAAATGAAATGGTATACTTAAGTAGATGGCGTTTCATACACCATGTATGTTATTATATAGTGTAGGTGTGTACTATATGCTATTGGATGGTATAGTAGTAGACTATTAGGGTACAAAACTTAAACATGATGATCCTTTATGAAGTAAACGCCGTATCGGTTCACGGAAGTTAAATGAAACTTTATATTTCATTTAACAAAAACATGAATTTTACCGGTCTGAATAGCTTCTTAATTTGACAGTTTCTGGGTTTGGTCTGACCATCGACCCATGCACTCAGGAGCTGTTTCAACTAAATTAATGCGCGGTTGTGAACATTCTTATCTTTATTTATGCGATATGCATAATTATATTTTTACTAAGTTTTGTCGGGCGTCCTTCAAATTCAGAAATACAGCAGATTATGGATACTTCCCAGTCTTGGCGCTTATGCTTTCCAACAGCTTTTGAGCTCAGCTTGATTCCTAGAGACAAACGATTTGAAAACCGAATCGAATTTATCATATATGTAATTCCGAAAATCTATCCAACTTTATACAATATTATATGTAATAATGGTAGGCAACTACATGACTCAACTTCCTGACATCCTAACACTCTGACCATACGAAACCGTGTGTCATAACCTCACGGGTGGACCAAAAGTTTAGCAAATTTGATAACTTTGTAACTTTTTTTGGACATGCCTAAAAAGCTATGAATATTAGCAAGTCCCAAGGCGTACTTCACGAGGTGTGTTCGGACTGCGATTGGTTGCACACGTGTCTAGTATTCGGTATGATTATTGAGGTCTACGGAGAGGCTGACTTTACCTATTTACGGGCCATAATTCCATGCCGATGTTTCCTACCTTGATCTTACTTGGAAGCTGTTTAATTCCATTTATTGAAGAATGAATTCCCCTACCTTTCTCTAATCATGAATTACCAATGTAAAGTACTGATAAGGACTATGTTAAATTTGACCCAACTAAACTGGTTATAGTTGTGCTCCGTTTCAAAGTTGCCATTGTGGCTTCACAGGGATCCGACTATCTCTGAGTGATTAACGTTGAACTCTTTGATTTATAATTTGTTAGCCGAGATTTGTAATTTTAAAACAGTGTATGTTTGCATCCATCCGTATCTTGTGATGGGACGAGCAGTTTACGGTGATGATTTCGTGGACACCTTCGGTGATAATTCTGTTTGTACATACAGTTTAGCACTTATAGTGAACCATCCGTGCTAGGGCTTGGGATGTTGTATCCGCAACACTCGACGCAATCATTATTTTTCTAGATATTATTTCAAAGTGTTTACAAAGGTAATGCCATCAAGGGAAATATGTACGAAGCACAATTATTAACAGAAAGCCATAAAAACAAATTACGATATTAACGGAACCAGGTGCCACTAAATATTCCAGCGTCACATTAGATGTCGGACAAAGAGCTGCTAAGAACGAACAGAATAATTACGGCACTAGAAAACACTTATATATGTGATCTTCAATTTTAGCGGTGAAAATATAAGCTATAGATCAAGGAAAGTGATCTTATGTGGTTCAACATTCGCTCTGTATACCGCGCGGCGCTATCACTATTAAAGAATGAAGAAAAGTTTTCTGTGACGTTATTCATTCACAAATTTGAGTACTCTGAATGTAACTTTGCTTAGACGGACAGAATAGATCTAGGCAATGGACCTAGTAACTAACTGGCGACAAAAATTACTAAAATAATACACGAAAGAATACAAAGTTACAAGCATATAATTTGTGGCATAGATCAGTATACGTGGTAAAATATGCGGAACAAATCGTTATGTCATGTAATAAGTAGCATAAGTACAATACAAGACGTTATCAGTTAAACGCTATCAAATGATTATACTACTCCGGCTTTCTGAAGCACCTATCATTTTCAGTGAACCGATCAGTGATTGTGTTTAGTTTTCATACGGACGAACCTTTGGTTACACGTTGTATCTACTCGTTGAACAACAAAATCCCTGGTCTCTGACCGATTATATATGCAATTTACAAATTTCAGCTAGATGTGCCAGAGGGCAATGCAGTGATACTTTGATCAGTGTGAGTCGCCCTCTTTCCCATATACGCTCCATATAATCGTGCTTATTTTATTCCACACGCTGAACTTCGTGCCTGACACCTATAATTTCGCCCTAAAATCGTCAGAAGGACAGCGGCCCAGCGATGCTCCACTCTTTGTTCAGCGTCGTGATATCTTACAATGTCTTCGCCGGATTTTCTATTTGAATTCGAGTGGAATGTGAGAGCGAAGCGAGCGAGTGGAACGAGAATTTTCAATTTTCGCTCTAGACGGGGGTTGAGGAGGTCCTGTCTGTGTGAGTCTGTGTTTCTGTCGCACTTGGATCTCGATAATGGTTGGGCGGATCTTGATGCAAGTTAGCTCATTCGAACCGCAATGGTATTTAGGTGTAGTGGCGGAGCCCGGTTTTTGAATTTTTCCCTTGGGAAAAGTTATGGGGCAAAATGAAGTCATTTTGGCCCATTTTTCGGACACCCCACCAGTTTTTGCGACTTTTCTCAATAAGTAAACGAGGTATCCGCAAACTAATAGTCTTATTCGATGTAGCTTTACCAGGGCTTTCCAATGGTATATAACAAGTTTTTCAACTACTTCCCAATCTGGAGTCTATAAACTTATAGTTGGCGTCAACTTTCATATTTGGTGAAAAGTCGTGTGAAATGCACCTAAATGTGTGCTTATTGTTGGTTTTAGTGTCGGATATGGGGTTTTCTGGGCCAACAAGCTGATTGCTAGTGTTAAAAATATTGTGTGGCAAATATTTTTCACACATGTACTTCATACTTGTATGAAAAATGAGATATGAAAATTGACCAAATTCAGTCTGAGAGATAACGGAAAAGAATCTTTTATTGTTGGTGTAAGTCGGCAATAATACAATTTGCTGTGACACTTTTATTTTAAGGAAACAAAACTTAAGCTTTCATTTTAGGTATTACTCGGAGATTATTTTCTTTCACTTAAACTTGTTAAGTAAATTTCCAAAAAACCTTAATGAGATTTTTCATTTGTTGCAGTTTACCTATTATAGTCTTACACGTTGAGTTTGTTTAAGATTCCCACTTTAATGATCATGTTATACACAATTGCAGTTTTATATGCATTTCTGATACTGCCGTTCATTAACAATGCAATGCACGATAACGCAAGGAATTTAATATAAGAAGCGCCTCAGGAAGTAATATCTCAACTACCGTAAATATTTCAAAACTTGAAGTAGTATTATATATTTAAGGTGAAATCATGATGTTAAAATAACTAATGATTGTTTTAGCCAGATGGTATAAGGATTAAAAATACGCTAGTTTCAATACCACATAAGACAAATTCTTCACCAAAATTAGTACGAGTAGCCGCCAATTGATTCTTGCAACTACGAATTATTTCTAGTAGCTTTGTGGTCTTAGTCAAGTATTCTCAAGTCTGCAGACACTGCGATAGTTGTGATTCGAAATTTGAATTCAATACATGTCTCATAAATTCCATTAGGTTATAAGTCTTGTGTAGGAAGAATATATGGGCTGTGACTGTTAGGAATAGATGCGCATTTGGACATATTCCGGGTAATATTAGTTTTGCAACGCAGCAAATTGCACTGCAATGAAAAAAACGACACGTCTGCTTAAATACAGCGTGTTTGAAGTATTCAATGTGTAAACAATATTAGGCGCTGTTTATGAAAAAAGCATGAGTCTTAGTTTCTGGCTATTAGTCTCAGTTAGTTAGTTTCCTAAAGTTATATGTATGCCTTGAAACCGTGAACAATTTAGCGACTCAATTTGCTATTATGTCAAGCACTACAACGGTGTTTGTAGTTTTAGTTACTGCACCTTTACAAATCAAAACATGAATGCTTTGTTATGACAAGTTTCACGTTTTACAGCAGCATATGACAAAGACTGAAAATACTTTGTATCTCAATAACTTCTTTAGAGACTTCTTTGTGGCTAGTAATATTGGTCTAGGCGACAATTTTCGGTCATGTAGCATGTCAAACATATATATCATAAATGCTGACGTTCTCAGGTCTCAGACAGGGGCGGGGTGGTCATTTCGGAGGGAGGGTGTTAGAAACACATTTGGAAGTTCTCAAAGGAGGTGCTGAAGAAACTTGACAACCTTTCCCTAGAAGATATCCTCATTTTTGTGAATTTTACCACCGTTTTCGCAAATTTTCATCCTATAGTTGCCAGTTTTTGCTACGCCCACTTTCGGTGCACTGAGGATGCGGGACGGGGGAATAGGTGCGGCGCTCTGCGTAGAGTGGTATCCTCAGGGGGGCAGAACAATGCCTGCGCGGGCTGCGGGGATCACAGACCTCAGGGAGGTGGTTCGCCATTGAACACCTGCTTTGGCATACATTATATATCATATAACACAAATAACTGCAAGTTAGTAATGAGTCGCTAATTATTGTAGATATTTAGCGGTTTGAGAGCTGTGCGACCACTAAGACTAGTATCAATTCTAGGGTAATTTTGATTAGCAGATTTACTAAATTTCCGAGGAGCGTTTCCTATTGTGAGCCCTGTTTGTTAATTTGTGCTACGATTTTGGAATCCGATGGCTGAGCCTTGACGCAACATGATTTCTAGCGTTGGTACGCTGCAGAGTTACTCAGTTACTTGCCGTGTAACACTTTTTCGCTTTCAAACGAGACACCAAGGTTTTCAAAGATTACTGTCGCATCAGATGGCAGCAAGTGCTGCGAATCTGGTCCGCTTCGCGAACTGAACAAGTATATTTGCATACGACAAAGGCTCTAAAAATCAGGCAGGAATCGTTGAACGCGAAAAAGTGTTTTATAAATTTCACAGTTTCGAAAACTATATGTATTTTAAAGTTCGGAAACGCTGTTAGAAACCAGAGCTCAGCTGCTTTGTGAACATGTTGGTATAAATTATAGAAGGATGTTGCTGTAGCTCTGTCTCGAGGGCGGTTCTATGCGATGAAGAACGTTGTGGCGTCTAGTTTGCGCGGAATTCGCTATTAGTCCATGCGTAAGACGTGGGTGAGTAAAATACAGCTCTACGGCTCTGTGAAAGGCTATTGTTTCTTGTGTCAACTTGGATCTTCAGGAAGCTCTTCCAAAACACAAACATAACAAACGCAACAACGCTTACAAGCATCTAACCTGAGTCCTTGCCAAAGAACCGCTTTATGGCTCATACGCATGAAAAGTTTAGACAACAGCATAAAGATCGACAAAAAGTATTCAGCCCAACTTGCTTATGACATGAACAAAGCAGCATCGGGAAGAATCAAGGGAAACTATATAAATTAATCAGAACATGCACAGGTGCTTCGCGGCTCTGCTAAGGCGCTATTCGTGACATGTCCGCTAGCAGTCTGGTAACCGAAACTTCCGGAATTGGACGTAGGCGGGAGCACTTCGACAATCTTTTGAATCGCCAGCAACCAGAAAATAATCTGAAAGACAATGACAATAACGATGGATACGTTGACTTGTTTGGCTCTTAAGTTGACCGTAGGCTTTACCTCCAATGCGTAACTGATGCGTACATGTCCTTTTTGATTGCAATTATTCCTAATAGCAGGATACTTTTGTAAGAGGCTCCGGGAAAGCAGATATCGAGGTTCTGATGGCGAGACAAAGTTCTGGTAACGCTGCGATTTCAAAATTACGCTTGGTAAGTGAGCGATACATCAGTTCGTCACGACAGGGCTTAAGAATGCTACGGGCATTTCAAGCTGTCACGACGAAATTATGTTTGTAAATGTTCAACGTTTGTGCCACCATTTGCCTATTTCCCCGGCGACATAATGACACGCTTCGTCAACCTAAAACGCGGTAGCCAGTATTG
The DNA here is from genome assembly GCA_030248225.1 of Trileptium ribeirensis. NCBI lineage: Eukaryota > Metazoa > Nematoda > Enoplea > Enoplida > Thoracostomopsidae > Trileptium > Trileptium ribeirensis. Next base: position 63,015 of record JASANE010026333.1, read on the forward strand.
TTCATAGTTTTGACTGTCTAGGAAAGTTTTCGGAAATTTGCTTGGATATCCAAGCCCAAAACCTGCTGAGGAAACAAACAGAAGTTACTTTTTATCGTTGTTTGTCACCGACTATATATCGCAGTGGCGGGTATTGAGGCCAAAGAATTTGGCCTTTCGCAATCCCGCTTGGCGTACGAAGAGAGGCGTGGAAGTGCGTAACCCCGACCAGGCTTTGACGGTGCCAATGATTCCGATTTTAGCTAGAGCAGGTATTCTTGTCCCTAAAGAGTTTTATCCTTGACACGATTGCAGCCGCGCACAGATCCTGAGACGAGTACTCTGGACAGGGCGCCCAGAACAACACACAGATATATCATAGGTGTCGATCGGGGTGGGTTTGGGGATTTCCCTTCCTAAGGTTGGACAATTCCTCAAGCCATATTTACCGCCGCCCCCCGCGGAAAATTATGGCGAAAATTGGGGTGAAATAGTCCAAAATTTGGATAAAATTTGAAAAAATTGAGATAACATTGATAAAAATGACGAGGGGTCACCCCTAACCCCTGAAGCCCTCCTCCAGACGACCTCTCCCCGATGATCTCACCGACCTTCTAGCCTCCCCTCACACCCCTTAAGCCGATGGAGCATGCGTACGAACTATAGTATATAATAGAGGTGAGAAAGAGCCTCAATTTCGAGGCTCGGCTCGGCTCGGCCCTTCAGCAGCGGCATCAGGCTCGGCTCGGCTCGGCTCGCTACCATTGCCGGCTCGCTCAGGCTCGGCTCCTTCTTCTTCAAACCCAGACTCGGCTCGGCTCGGCTCTTAAGACAAAACATCAGGCTCGAGCGGCTCGGCTCTTTCTCTTTTCGTGAAATTCAGGCTCGGCTCGGCTCTTCCGAAACCAAGGCAGGCTCGGCTCGGCTCGGCTCTAGAGCCGAACCGAGCCCAGCCGAGCCGAGCCAAGAGCCCAAATTCTCACCTCTAGTATATAATACACTACACATCTTTGATGTCCGTTGGAATTGAACGGGTGACCCACTTGATGGTCGCACCCTAATATTTGCCGCCCTGCATGGAGCGCGATAGAAGCAAAATTTTTAGCAGTTATGAGCAAAGTTACAAAAATTTTGAAGTGAAACTTAGGGGAAATGGGAAAAATTATTAAAAAATTGAATTATTTTGGTTACACAACTGGTCTAATCCCTCCCTTCCAAGGCCGACCAATACACTTTAAGCACCTATATATGATATGTCATAGGTATCCATAGTGGGTTATTCTTTAAGAGTGGGACCTAATTTACACCCTGTGGTTTCACACCTCTAACCTGCTTGGCGTGCTCGAGGCGTGCCTAATATAATAGTGATTTTAGCAAAATAGCAATTTTAAGGCAAAGTTGAAGCAAACTGTGGGGTGCCTGAGAAAAAATTATGCTTACCCCTGTCGTGCACCATTCTACGTTGCGATGTTATCTACCCAATCCTAAGAGCGCCAACGCCAAAAAATCCTTGGGGAACGGAGTGCAGTACGATCGAAAAAATGTGGGGTGGAGTTGCTGGCTCAGTATGACCGAAATATCTGAGATGGACACGGATCCTAATACCATTTTACAATCCTAGGGTTTATACACACATGCTTGACCAACCTGGCAGATTCCTGGGGGTCGATCTACATCATACATGCTTATTAGGGGAGAGGGGGATTATCCCCCTAAGGCTCACAACCCTTCTCCGGGGCGACCCCAATCCTCCCATGGGAGGTACCTGATCTCCCTGAGGCTCTGAACTCCCTGTAATCACCCCCCTGCGGAGCGTCGAAGGCGCGCTTATTGGTGAAAATTGAGGGAAAATAGGCAAAATTGAGGGAAATTTGGCACAAATTGGGTAAAATTTGAAATCTTAGAAAATATTATTAGTTTTACAGAAATTCGAAAATTTATCTTCCTTCTGATGCCCCCCGCCGACCGGCTGACCACCCTGGGGAGGCCAAAAGCCTCATACCTTCCTGAAGTAACTGTGATCCTCCCCTCGAAACATCGTATCTTGAGCATGCATGGCGTACATGCCGTACTTCACATATATTTTTTTATATTTACTTGTATACGTAACTGACTCATACCTTCCTGAAGTAACCGTGATCTTTCCCTCGAGACATCGAACCTTGAGCATGCATGGCGTACATGTCCGTCTCTCACGTATATTTCTATATATTTACTTGTATAGGTTACTGACTCATACCTTCCTAAAGGAACCGTGATCTTTCCCTCGAGACATCGAACCTTGAGCATGCATGGCGTACATACCGTCTCTCACATATATATTTTTTATATTTACTTGTATACGTAACTGACTCATACCTTCCTGAAGTAACCGTGATCTTTCCCTCGAGACATCGAACCTTGAGCATGCATGCCGTACATGCCGTCTCTCACATATATTTCTATATATTTACTTGTACAGGTTACTGACTCATACCTTCCTGAAGTAATGCAGCTTTCACAGAAAAATGCGTGCAAAAACCGGGCAGTTTTGTTTCTTACGGCAGTCCGTAAGAGACAAACATCTCTTAAGACTGGTTGTATAATATTTTAGTTTCATATAGATAGCTATAAGGCACTTTTGTCTCTTATAGTCAATTGTAAGATATTTTAATCTCTTACAGACAACTGTAAGATATTTTAGTCTCTTATAGCCGGCTGTACGAGATTTGTGTTTGTTATAGCTGGCCACAAGAGATAAAAGTCTTTAACGACTGGCCATACGAGATAAAAATATCTTAAGGAAAGTTATAACAGATTTTAGTTTGTTATGCATTGTTGTTGAAGACAAGTCTCTTAAAGCCAACCGTAAGAGACTTCAAAACCTTACGGATAGCTGTAAGAGACATTTGTCTCTTATAGCTAGTTATAAGTGACAATAGTTCCTTGCAGCTAGCCAAAAGAGACAAAAATCTGTTACGACTAAGTGTAACAAATTTAAGTCTGCTTTAGCTCGCTGTTAGAGATCTGGGTCTGTTTCGGGCATTTGTAAGAGACAAAAGTCTCTTATGGCACGCTGTAAGAGACTATTCCTACAGATTTTTCTACTAAAACAAATTTCTCATGGATCTAGTTGAAGTTCAAAAGACCCCTTTGAAGCTTAGTTTCAGTAGACACAGGGTTTGGTCTACTGCCACACAAAGTTTACAATTGCAAAAAAGGCACCTTTAAAATAAGTTAATAAAAGAAAAACAAAATTGTTTGGATGGTCATCGTCGCAACTTTCAGCTTCGGCATAGCCAAAAATAGTAAAAAGCACCACTAGGGTTGTTGTGGCTTACAGCTGATGCAAACATTGTGCCGTTTTTGAAAATCTTAACAGCAGCATGTATTCCTGGACGATCCGAACATTTATGAGATTTTCCGATCCAGGATTTATGAGATCCGATTTATGAGTAGTATGGCAGGTGGATAGAATGTCGAAATGTTTAAAAGTTTATAATTTCCCCGATTTTGCTGTATTTTCGACATTATTTTTAATTTTGGTACAGTTTCCGCTAAATTGTTACTTACGCACCCTTCCCAATTTTGAAATATATAAACCATGAATCAGAGACTATATTTAACTGGTATGATTGATGCATATCAACATGGATGTTTACGCTGCTGTGATGACTTTCTGTACAAATTTTCGCAAAACCAATGTGAACCAGAAAGTTTTTGATTTGGACAATATAGGGTCCGCAGGCATTTAAAGTTATTATTTTCTGAATCGTAAGACAATATGTCTAGTCTACAGTTTATAGCAGCGAAATTTACGCCAATTCTTCCCTAAAATTTAACGTTGTTAAGCTATTATTTCCTTATAAAATTTAGTTTCACGGCAATTATAGTAGCTGTAATTGTATTTTCTATTATAAAATATGCAAGTCGATTCGGTTAGATGTGCATAAGTGTACATAATTCAATGCTACGTGTATATTGACATATTTATTTACCAGCGTAATATTAAATGTTGTAGTTGTAGGAAAGGACAACGCCGTTGTAGTTGTAATAACAATGCAATTAACAGCGGTCATTTCAGAGGAACTCTTGTTTTGATAAAATACAACTTACTGCTGATTGACAGTAAACGCATTGCTATTACCCACTCATCGCATGCTATTTTTCTATACATCTGCGAACGACACGACAGCGGTATCATTACTAACACCACACGGTATGTAACAATGTAACACAAATTTTGTCGTCAGCTTTGGAGTTTCGCTGTAATACCATTAAATATGTGACTGCATATCTCGAATAAATTTGGTTATATTTATAAAAGCAATGAATTCGTAAAGGGTTAATTTGTATAATGTTGTTCTCTTCTGGATGGCGTAAATAGCGAAAACTGACTACGGAATAAAATGCCTGTAGCGAATTATCAACTAATATGCGACATCAAAAATAATCATGCCATGATAATTCTGCAATTTTTAGAATAAGATCAAAATTGGAAATATTGCATTCATAAATTATTTGAGGCGTCCACATGCTATCGGCGTGATGGTTTTGATATGGGCCGTGTCCTCATAGTACAGCCTGGGAATTGTACGGTAAAACAGTGACTAATAACGCATACACAGCCTAGTTACGCGCAATGTCCTGTGTGTTGATAGCCTATTCTCGAGAATATTTTTTATTTCATTGGTTGAAATGTTCCTTACATTTCCTCCTCTAGGGGTAATATCTTTATCTTTAAATTACTTAGCTTGCCAAAACTTTTATTATACTATAAAGTAGAGGTGGGAATACAGCTTTTAGGTTAAGGTCTAGTATTGACCCTTAGCTGTAAGCGATTGATCCTAGCCGAGCTTCGCGCTTACCTTGAAATATCGCCACGTTTTTAGCAAAGCTTCGAGCCTGAGCTTTAATAGGTGGAATCGATTAACCAATTTTAATGAAATCAAATTTAATACAACGCTACTTATGTTTTGCGTGTACGCTATCATAAATTTGACTGCAAGGGCTTCCGTTCGTCATCGACAACTGTTGAATTGACATTAAAAATTGAAATCTGTTAACAGGTCGGTTAATGATAACTTATACGAAATTGAGAGTAATGTGAAAGCTCAAAATTGTAGTGTCGTGATACACTTGAGGATCTTGTCTAACTTTTTATGCTTGTTTTAGCTACACCTCCTATTTCAGCGTTGTGATAAATTTAGTTCAAAATTTATGTTCCTTTCTGGTGACACACGTATCGTGCACCCCAGGGCTATGAAATTTATATTACTTTAAAGTTATTCGATACTACTAGAGCCCTTTACTAAATTGCTGCAATAAAATATGCTTTTGTGAAACCATACCCTCAAAATTGTAATAATTGGTTTGCAGAGAAAACTCCTTAACTTTAAAGGTCGAGGTTTAGTTAAAACTAAAAAACAAGCCTTATATTTTCAGACATACTCAACCTTTCTCAAGGTCGCAGATAAAATCCGTCACGGTGTCCAACACTAGCTTGTCATATTATTCCTAAACGAATAAAAACCCGAACAACTAGGATTATATTTTTAATTATCCCTGCTTTAAATTGCAGAAGTAGTCAATAAGTTGAAAGCTTATGCGCATTTTTGCTGACCCATGACTAAAACATCCGTTCAATTTTGACATTATATATTGTCTCTAATCTAAGCTTATAATTAAATTTTGCAATTTGCAATTTTAAAATTTGTGTGGTAGTGGTACAAACCAAACCCTGTGTCTACTGAAACTAAGCTTCAAAGGGGTCTTTTCGACTTCAATCAGACCCGTGAAAAGTTTGTTTTAGTAAAAATACGTAGGAATAGTCTCTTACACCGTGCCATAAGACATTTTTGTCTCTTGCAAATGCCCGAAACAGACTCAAATCTCTAACAGCGAGATAAAACAGACTTAAATCTCTTTCACTTCGTCGTAATAGATTTTTGTCTCTTTCGGCTAGCTGCAAGAAACTATTGTCTCTTATAACTTGCTATAAGAGATAAATGTCTCTTACAGCTATCCGTAAGGTTTTGAAGTCTCTTACGGTTGGCTTTAAGAGACTTTTGTCTTCAACAATAATGCTTTACAAACTAAAACTTGTTATAACTGTCTTTAAGATATTTTTGTCTCGTATGGCCAGTCGTTAAAGAGTTTTATCTCTTGTAGCCGACTCTAAATAACAAAAATCTCTTACAGCCGGCTGTAAGAGACTAAAATATCTTACGGTTGTCTGTAAGAGATTAAAATATCTTACAATTAACTGTAAGAGACAAAAGTGCCTTATAGCTATCTATATGAAACTAAAATATCATACAGCCAGCCTTAGGAGATTTTTGTCTCTTACAGACGGCCGTAAGAGACAAAACTGTCCGGTTTTTGCACGCATTTTTCTGTGAAAGCTGCATTAGGGCTACACGGAGACAACGTCGAGCCGAGTGCCGAAAACATTACAAACCTGGAACATCACGATAATCGAGCTGGAATTAATGAAACTATGGAACCTAATGACAATGTAACGGAACCCAATGATACTGACGGAGAACCTAGTAACCTAGAGAAGAACTATGCTGATAATGAAGAACCAATAGTAGCCAGCAAAAGCAAGAAGATTGTGATAATAACACCTATAGTAAACAATATAGCACAGAGAGCAAATGGGACAGAGATTACAAGGAGTACAGAGAGACAAGGATTACACACGGCGTATGAACTTATAGCCTATAGGGAAGCTAACCTAGAGTTTCTAGAAACCATTATAGGCGCGCCGTATTTACTGGACCATCTAGTTACGGAATTTGACGAAACCGGACCCAAAGTTTCGGTGCAGTCACTACATCATCTCGTGTACGCTATAATGGCAAACGCCCTTTTCATTGACATGGATAGTAAATCGAAGCGCGAGGAACTATTATACTTACGACTACTATGGTTGCGTAAGCCCGCTCAGAACATTTGGCAAAATGACCCAACGGAAGACATGGACCAAGTTCCAAACACGGACCACGACGCAGACATAACGTTTATCGACGAAGAGGAACTCGAAAGCGAGTTGAGTGCCGTACTCAGTGACACCAGTGGTGACGAATTTGACACACTAGCAATTGACTCACTCAACTCTGACGATCTCATCTCTGAGTTAAGTTTTCCCATGGACACCGACACTGCTAGCAACGGACAAGATAGCGCTAACGACAGGAGTGACCGGGCATCACCGACCGGGTCGGTACGGTCCTCTTCAAACGGATTAGGACGGAGCATGAAAGCTGCGGTAGGTTTGCTAAACAAAGGAACCAAATTAATGGGAACGCTAATAATCTTACTGATCCTCCACCACCTAGGGCAGACTCACGCTATTGCTACGCCATTTTCAGACCAAGTAGCACGCTTAGGAGCTATGGTAAATCAACAGGTGGGTACGTTAATCGAACCGCAAGGCTTAGTAATAACCGCTTCGCAATCTACCTTTTTACCAATAATTTTAAGATTATCCTTAGATGGATTACAACCTAGTCGGCAGGCAACCGGTATGGCGTGGTGTGTATACACTCCTCGGGGTAAACCATGTTTGGGGAATTGCTGTCCCAACCCAAATTGTACTACCATGCCGGATTTACAACAGAAAGTACAGGAATTAGAAAGAGAATTAAGGAGCACCTATCAAGGTGTACTAGATACTAGTTACTACATGGCATTAATGCGCGAGTATTGCGAGGCGAATTCGCATCTTTGTGAGGAACCTAAGGTTAGGAAGAAGCGTTTTCTCGCTGCATTAGCTGGAGCCGCAGGCGTAGTAACAGGATTTTTAGGTGTCGGTGTAGCGTTCACCAACGCTGTACACCTTAAGGACTTAAATAAGCAAGTGCTCGCACTATCTAAGGAAATGAGAAACACATATAACGTCGCTTATGGTAACTCGCGAGCGATCATGAAATTAACGCACGCTAACGAGGAACTGTACTCATTTCTACATCATGAGATGCAGGAGGTGGTCACCATGATTGACCAAGTAAGGTGCCAGGAGCAACGCTATGTAACTGAGGTCCACCGTGAGCTAGTTAACCATATGTTTCGCACCAGCCTTAGATCATCGGTTGACGCCGTTATGGAAGCCATGATGAGCGGTCAATTATCACCTAAGGTAGTGGACGCATCCACGCTTAAGAACTTATTCCAAAAGAACTCGCAGATAGCGCAAACCATTTTAATACGCGAACCTGCACTGGCATACCAATTTGGGCAAATATACCCAGTGCACATCGACCTCGGCTCATTCAAATTTGCCTTTATACTGCGGGTGCCATTAGTTACGTCGGACGACGTCCGGCCCTACTTTCGAATCTATAACGTTGGTTGGAACGTTCCAGAACGCAGCGCCCACATGAAACTACCCTTGCCTGATTACGCTACACGGATAGAACGAGCACGCTATGAAGTACTAAAATTACACGCATGCAACACGCGACCAGGTATTGCATTCTGCGAAATACACGCCTTAGCAACGGATCACACATCACGCTGTTTGGACTGGATTATCATGGGCGAGGACGCTCCAGAGGAAGCTCGCCAACTTTGCAAGAATAGTGCATTGGTCGGGCCAATGGCAAACCATACAGACGTCTACACCACGGCACAAGGAGTGCTAATTCGAACTGCTGAACGTAAGGCTGTCGTCTCCAAGAAGAAACATCTTAGCCACGTTACCCGAGGAGAGACGATTAACATCGCTGACAACGGAGTTTTGTGGTTATCACACAACAACTATACCCAGCTCGTGGTCGGGCCACTTATGCTGGCTAGCACACTAGACGCGCAGGAAGTCACAATCCATATTGGGCCTAACATCACTGTCCATGACTTTCCGGACATACCGCTCAAACCAATTGCTTGGAGCTCATTGGAACACGCTAAAGCGACGAATTTACAGGTCCAACAAATAGCTGACGAGCAGTTGAAGAAGGTAATTGACTTCCCATACATCACTACCACTGGCGTAGCTCCTTATTTATGGATGCTCATTGTGCTAGTAGCTGCTGGCATGGGGGCCATAATTTACTTTAGGAAGAATGCTGGATTCTGTCCTAAATGCATCAAGGGGCGCCTACAGCGTTGGTGGCAACAACGACCATGTGCTCGGGAGGAATTAAGGCGACCCGAATTGCACATTAAGACGGAAAATGAGTACGGCACCGCAAACACGCCCCGACCAACAGTTTCAGCTCCAGCTGCTTCCGCAGAACACCTCGAATTACGTACAATGAGCCCTCGCCGCTCAGCACGAATAAATGCAACCAGCGAAGACGAAAGCGTCGTTCTAGTAGAGCCTACTGAATTATTCGCGGTATCTGAGCGATCCAAACGCAGAGGACATCGCACTGTAGCATACCATCGACAGGTCAACGCAATACACCATATGGACGCACGCTTGCTAATCAACGCATTTGTATACCGCACGCCAGTACTTACACTAATAGATACAGGGGCAGATGTTTCCATCGTATCCCAATACTTGGTAAATAAATTAGGCCTCCAGCCGCAACCTGACGATTCCACTAGGATAGTATCTGCCACCAAACAGGAACTAGCATTAGACGGCAGTATAAGTGTACCTTTGTCGATCGGGTCCATAAAGGTACAAACCGAATTCTTTGTCACTAAAACAGCACCTTATCACTGCATCATAGGAACAAACTTCATGTCCCAATTGCCAAAGTGCATCATAAATTTTAAGGAACGTTGCTTAGAAATAGCAGTGGATGAGGAAGAGGCTAAGATACCTTTTGCAGGTCTAGAGCGCTACGACCCACCACTAATTGCAGTAATGTGTCGGAAGCTCACCACCATAGAACCAAACACTGAAACATTCATTAATGCGATTCCCGAAATAGCTGAAGCAGGTGTAGGACCGGGACTATTTGTGCCCACACCAGAAATGGTTGACATCGCAATGGCACATGCATTAGTGTTAAGAAGCCAAAGAACCATACCAATCGCAGTAATTAATTTCGGAAATGCACCAGTCACTATTTATGCAGGTTTCACAGAATAATGAGTGCAAAAAGTGGGCAGTTTTGTCTTTAACAGCCGTTTGCTAGAAACTAAAATCTCTAATGGATGGTTATATAATATTTTAGTTTCTTGCAAACGGCTGCTAGAGATTTTTGTCTTTAATGGCCGCTTGTTTGATATTTAAATCTCTAACAGATAGCTGTAAGAGACTTTAGTCTTATATAGATAGCCAATAAATACCGAAATCTCTAACAGCTAGCTGTTAGAGACTAAAGTCTTTTGCAGCTAGCCATAACAGATTATTGTCTCTAATGGCTAGCTGTTAGAAACTTTTGTCTCTTACAGCCAGTTATAAAATACAAAAGTCTCTAATAGCTATCCATCAGAATTTCGAATATCTAACGGTTGGCTGTAAGAGATTTTTGTATGTTACAGCTGGCTGTAAGAGACAAAAGTTTCTAACTGCTAGCCATTACAAACAAAAATCAGTTAGAGCAAGCTCATTATTGATATTGGCGCACGCTCCAGTTTGATGTTGGTGCCCCCTCCAGTTTGATATTAGTGTCTCCCTTCACTTCCATATTGGTGCCACCTCTAGCTAGATATTGGTCCCCTCCAGTTTGATATTGTCCTTCTCCTGTTTAATATTGGTGCCCCTCCAGTTTGATATTGGTGTCCCCGTCCAATCTGATAGTATTGCAGCAACGCAGTCACATTATATAACATAACTGTCTATAGGGGTGTTACACTCTATGGGTCGGACCCACCTATGAAGTGGGACTCACATATGCCATATGTACCCATTGATGCCGTGTTTCATTTCCCCTCCACGCCGAAAGTGTCTATGAGAACTTCAGTAATTACGACCTGGATTACAAAAATATTAAGAAAAAAATGCGCAACATTTTATGAGAAAAAATTAGGGAAAATTGTTGGTTACCCCTGAAATAACCGCACCGCTGCGCCTCCCACGCCCGTGAGAACAGTATATCACTCTAAGATGTAAACATCTACACCACATTTATTTGATTACATATCAGCATCTGATGAATATTGTTTTCTCTTGCTTCAATAAGATTCGTTTCTGAATGATTTAAAATAGTTTAAAAATGGTGTAGCAAATATATAAGTTGTGTTGCGTGTGACACTTTTGAACTTTTGAAGACAAAAACTTTTTACGGCTTTTAAAAAATATTTTGGTATTCCTTCCTTTACCGATCCCTATATCAGTAGTTTTACTATATCCAATTCAAGAATACTAAATATTGTACCTAGAGTGACAAAATGCATTTGGTCTTTTCTTCAACAATAACAAACAAACTAAGCCTTCTATGAGGGTATTCGGTTAGTAGATTCCTTTTCTGTCTCTGGCAGCAGTTTCATAACCTAAAATGTTGGGCGATTCTGAATGGCCAAATTCAAGTTTTAAATTCGGATCGGATTTTCAGGATTTAGATAGTAAAGCATGTGAGTAGCGCAAACACAAAGCTACGTACACAACTACGTTACACTACCGTCCATTAAAAATGTGAAAATTCATCGACCTTGTAGAGATTGATACTACCAAGGACCGGTCGGACTAAAAGAATTTTGTCGCAATCGTGAATATATTGAAAAATGTACAAGTAAATAGTAGTGGAAAATATCACAGTAACAAACTGCCTACATTTCCCTTCAAAAATATTTTACAAAACCGCACGGTCCCGCTGTCAGAAATTTCTGGATCCACAGTGCGAGTGTCAACGAACAATTCCTACTAATAGTGTGAAAGAAATTTTTCCGACTACCACTTTGTGTGTTTTATCCTGTATTAAGAATTGTATACTGTTTAATTTTGGCCATTTGGAGTAAACCACCATTATAGGTTATGAATAATGCCTGAACCATCGTTACGCTATTTTTGTCAAAGCATTTTCGAGCTAATAGTCAAACTTTAGAACGTAAATTTTCAATATTTCACATAAATTGTTGCCAGCATAACGGCACTAAACGACGGGTTTATTTCGGTTACATAACTCATTAAACACGTCTGTCTCGATTGTTTTAACCTTACACTGCGTATTTTTTGCCATACAGGATAGTGAACGGCTATCACATTACTTAATTTTAAAACCAAATATATTTCCAAATTTTGGTATATTTTCAAGTTAATAAGAGGGCGGCTAGAATGGCTGTACAGTTTTCGATGTACCGAATAGGGTTAACGTAATTATCCTTACGTGGTATATTTTCAATACGGGAAACGCAAAGGCTCCTACAGCATGAAAAATAACATATCGATGCCCTTTCTAAATGCCCACATGCCCTTGACGCCCACATAAATATATCGATGCCCTTTCGTTTAGTCTTTGTTTATTAAAATTTTGTATTAACGGGATAAAAAATTTTGAAATTCCGATTGTGAAATCACATCTGAGGCATTGCCAATACTATATACATATGAATCATAGACTGTGAGTTCCGGTTATATGCACAGTCAAGATAGGCCACATCTCCAAGTAACTACGAAATGGAATGCCAGTATTCTGTATTGGAGGTATGTTTATATAATCTCTTTGTGTTTTCTATTAGTCACAATTTTTCTTATTTCGATCTTTTGCCAGACTGTACATTGTAAGGCTAAGTTGGATTTCGTTGTCACACAACGATTAGATAGTCTGTTTACAAATACTATCTGGTGTACCATATTTTATCTCAGCATCGGGTAAGAAGCTGAAGCTTAGAAATACAGTCGATTTCGCGGAATGTGAAATCATCAAATCAGAATGTATATACATGTCTTATTCCACATTCTCAGGATTTTTGCACTAATATTAAACTAGTAGCTGCATTATTGTACTTGCTTGTAAATTAGTAACCCGCAACGCTATACGTAATGGAACGCGTTTAGCTGTCCATTTCGACGTTCCAAATTCAGCTACCTGAGCCCTTTTCAAAGTCCCAAAAGTACAGTAACAAATCAGCACTCCGGCTATTTCAACACATTTCGACCATCGAGTGACCAATCAGATGGCAAAGTTACAGTTTTTCATAGCAACTACTGCCCGCTTTGCTGGAACAAGCTAAGAACCGACTAATTCCAGTGGAGCACACAATCTGGGTTCGCGACCACCCTTAGCAGGCCAATAAATTTTTATCAAGAATTTCATTGCCAAAATGTATTCGTCGGATTTTGGAATGAATCAGCACAGCACTATGACGTAAATTAAAACATCGGAACCCCTCCCCCAGTACAAAATTCTTGGTGCGCTCTTGGGTAATTCAGCAGTCGAATGTGTCCGAAATTTTTTCGCGATATTTAACAGCTTTCATGCAGAAATGTTGAAATAAATTCGTTTAAGAATCAGCGGCGTCACCAGACAATATGAAATGGGAGCACCCAGCAAGTGTGGGATCAAATCAACATAGTTATTTAAAAGATAGTCAAGTCAATGATAGCATGTTGCAAAAATTTCGTTGCAGTTGTAAACTGTGGGCGAAGGAGACAATATAAAATTGATGGCATTGCGCCACAACGTGGCGACGCCCCTGTTAAAACATATTTTGCAATTTGACAAATTTAACAGTCTAGAATAATATTCGAACAGTCGTCGAACGTTTGTAAAATATATTAACATATTGTATGATTTAAACCAATTGAAGAGGAATGGTAATGCCAAATAAATTCGATGCAACATTAAACAATGAATATCAGTTTCGTCATCGTTTCTGACGTTGGCTGTATTGATGATGTATATACAGCACAAAATATGACAGAACGCGAACTCATAATTTGAAAAATATCTTCCGTTGTTATTCTAAATATTTTGTGCTGCGCACATATGATATGTATTTGTAGAGACTGCAGTTGGTTTGGTTCGGGTGTACGAATTGTGGGGTCGCGTCTCAAAATTTAGACCAAATGCGGTCGCATTTTCTTCATGTCAACCAGAAATAATTAAAATTCCCATCAATGATTGGTATTGCAATTTCAAAATTGTTTTTTCCACGATGATTCTGTTGGAAACGCGATTTGATTATTTCCAGTGATATAGATCGCAGTGCAATCGCGGGTTGAACCACTTTCTAGTGCGATATAAGTTTTGTTAGATCAGTGTGAAGATCAGAAGTTTAAAAAACAGTTGCAAATACATGTTAAACATATTTATATATTTGTTCCTCAATCCTCTAAGATATTACAGGAGCAAAAACGCTAAGTTTCTAGCCAAACCAGTCAAATGCCATTTTTAGTTGTATTTAAGACTAGGACGGATGTATACACATATTTAAAGGGTTACTGAATACGACAAAACAATTATTGGAGGCATAGTATGCCTCCAATGTGGCTAACACTGTGGGCCCTCAACATAAAAATAACTCACGATGTGATAGAAAGATTAAGTTAAAAAACATCGATCTTTCAATCTGCGCAGGTCCGTTTCTCTCTGGCCGTTCAATAAACAAATAAATTTGGTCAAGAAACGTGAAAATGGCAATAACATTGCCTTAATATACATCTAGTGTATTGTTACTGTGTCCCTAGTATTTTCAATTACCCAGGAAACTCATTTCGGAATAGCAGAATAGTTTTCGAGGGTAGAATAGCCTCATTCGACCGGCTTCCGCTCACCGTACAAGTTTAATGAATTTTGTTTTTGCCCACGTAATATTCACTGCTATTTCCGGTAGTTTGTATTACGATAACTATAGAAATTTTCGTTAAAACCGAAAATATTTTTTCATTTTACAAAAAAAATTGACTCAAACGTGTTGAATAAAGCGAGGACAGAAACACCATGTTCATTGTTTGTGGAACTTTAGTGGAATAAATCTTCTATATTTAGATGTGTTCATCTATTCCTGTTTCCACAAGCTTAACACAACTAGTGTGGTACTCAAAATGCTGCACTATTTTGTAGCTTGTCGCAAAGAGAGTTATATTGCATGTGCAATCCAATGAGAAATTGAAACGAAGTGAGAAGTTTCGAGTTTCTACAAAAAGCGCACGATTGCGACAAAAATTCTTTTAGTCCGACCGGTCCTTGGTAGTATCAATCTCTACCAGGTCGATGAATTTTCACATTTTAATGCACGGTAGTGAAACGTAGTTGTGTACGTAGCTTTGTGTTTGTGCTACTCACATGCTTTACTATCTAAATCCTGAAAATCCGATCCGAATTTAAAACTTGAATTTGGCCATTCAGAATCACGCAACATTTTAGGTTATGAAACTGCTGCCAGAGACAGAAAAGGAATCTACTAACCGAATACCCTCATAGAAGGCTTAGTTTGTTTGTTATTGTTGAAGAAAATACCAAATGCATTTTGTCACTCTAGGTACAATATTTAGTATTCTTGAATTGGATATAGTAAAACTACTGATATAGGGATCGGTAAAGGAAGGAATACCAAAATATTTTTTAAAAGCCGTAAAAAGTTCTTGTCTTCAAAAGTTCAAAAGTGTCACACTCAACACAACTTATATATTTGCTACACCATTTTTAAACTATTTTAAATCATTCAGAAACGAATCTTATTGAAGCAAGAGAAAACAATATTCATCAGATGCTGATATGTAATTCAATAATGAGGAGCACAAACCGGCCAAACAATTAAATAATATCACTGCGCACCCTGAAAGAATCATTCAACACATAGAGGCAGGAAAAAGGTCAATTGACCACGAAAGAGCTCAAACGGTCTTGAGTAAAATAGATTTCGATAAGACCCTACTGTCCCCGTTTGAGCTAAAACAGTTGAAAACTGCAATTGCTGAAAACGCAGATGTGTTCAGCACGCATGATTTTGATTTAGGACGCTACACAGAACATAGGCACCGCATAGAGACCGGAGATGCTAAGCCAATTAAGCAAGCACCGTATCGATTAGCACACTCTTTACGCGAACCGCTTAGAGAGGAACTCAATAGTATGCTAGATGCGGGACTGATATCACCATCAAGCTCACCTTGGGGATCACCAATAGTGTATGTAACCAAGAGTGACGGCTCACTCCGACTCTGTGTGGACTTTCGGAAGGTAAATACAGTAGCAGAACAGGATGCATATCCGTTACCTAGAATAGATGACATTTTAGGATGCCTCAGGAATACCAAATTAATGTCTAGCTTAGATCTAAATAAAGGTTTCTGGCAGCTAGAATTAGATCCAGAAACTAAGGACAAAACATCCTTTGTAACAGTTCATGGGCAATATGAATACAATGTTCTACCGTTTGGATTAAACTCGTCCCCAGGAGCTTTTCAACGTTGTATGTCCATGATTTTAAAGGGATTAGAGTGGGAAAAATGTTTAATCTACATCGACGACATATTAGTCTTTTCGCCAACATTCGAAGATCACTTAGCAGACCTAATCAAGGTTTTCGATCGTTTCCGCAAAGCAAACTTAAAATTAAAACCATCAAAATGCCACTTTGGCAGAGGTAGTCTAAAATATTTAGGACATATAATTAGTACAGAAGGCGTAAAACCAGACCCAGAAAAGGCAATAGCGATCGAAGAATTCAAACGCCCGGAGACGCTGAAGCAGCTTCAAAGTTTCCTGGGACTAGTAGGTTACTATCACAAATTCATACCAAGCTACTCAGATATATGCGAACCTTTGAACGAACTAAAACGCAAGGATGCAATATTTAAATGGACTCCTAAGTGTGAGGATGCATTTAAGAAGCTAAAACAAGCGCTATTAGATGAACCAGTATTAATACACCCCGATTTTACACAGCCGTTCATTTTACAAACGGATGCTTCAGGATACGCAATGGGTGCAGTACTCTCGCAGAAAACTAAACAAGGCCTTAAACCCATTGCATATGCAAGTAAAGCCCTGCTAGATTATCAACGAAGATACCCCGCAATCGAAGCTGAAGCTCTCGCGATCAGATGGGCAGCGCTACATTTCAAGCATTATTTGGTAGGGCACAAATTTCATGTCGAAACCGATCATAAACCGCTAAAAGCCCTGTTCGATAAACCGCCCAGAAATTCACGCTTATCTCAGTGGCGCAGCGAATTACTACTTGAATTCGGAGGATTTGAAATACTATATAGACCAGGTAAAGAGAACGGCAATGCTGACGCGTTGTCGCGGGATCCTAGGTATGACCCACACATAAATGAAGAGACGGGAGATACTTATGAAATATTGATGATGGGTCGAGGACGACCCACCGGCCCTCGTCCACCAACAACCTGCGCAGCATGGGATCAATCGCACTTGCCGTATCCCGTACGCACAGTAACACCCCTCACACCTGGGGCGCCAACAGCGATAATAGGAAGCCCAATAGCTCCCCCAGGACAGCCAAACCCCGAGGCCATCCCATCGCAACTAGTTCCCGACACGCAGATAACTACAGTACCCCCAGCAACACTCACGCAGCAAACAGCTACGCTAAGCGCGATCCCAATCAGGATGGATCCAGGAGGAACACCGGCAATGCCAGTACACACTACAACCATCTCGGGTTCTGGAGTCGGACCTCAGGCTCGAGGATCTAAAAGGCCACACCGGCCTGAATCTGAAACTGTAGGACTAAGAGCAACCACACTACCAACAGAGCAAGAATTTGATAGACTCATGAAATTAATGATGCATTATGAAACTGAAATATTACCAACAGTTAGGATCGAGGACGCACAAGATACTCACGAAAACATATACCTACCATTCTTTTCAGACCTCCCAGATTTTAATCTAGTACGGCTCTTGCCGTACATCCAAAGAAATGACCCAGAACTGGGTCCCATTTGGTGGTATCTATACAACAAAACACGGCCTAAGGCCGAATTGGGCGCACTAAGAATAGAAATGCGAGCTCATTACTTCGAGCTAGCTCAGGACACCAAAATATTATATATGCATCCGTTACAGCCAGGTGACATAAATTACAAACTGTGCGTCCCAATTACACTAGTACAACAGGTACTCAAACACGAACATAACACATTATATGGAGGACATCCTGGCCGCGATCGACTACTAGCAAAACTAAAACAATTTTACTACTGGAAGGGTATGTCAGAGCACGCACAGCAATGGATCAGGCGATGCACCCTATGTCAATCCGCAAAGGACCCAATTGCTCGGATAACCACTGGATTGGGTAGGGTTCCGTTGGCAAATCAACCAATGTATCGTGTATTCGTAGACATACTCGATATTCAAGTTCGGTCGCAAGCGGGTAACCGCTATGTTATTGCATTCATCGACCAATTCACAAAATTCGCAATAGCAGTGGCAATAAGACACCAGGATGCACACACAGCCGCACACATATTTTTATATGAGGTAGTCAACAAGTACGGAGCTCCCAGGGAGCTATATTCGGATAGAGGAGGCGCTTTCACCGCACACATGTTTGAAAACCTGTGTCAAGAAATGCACATATTTCGGCACATGAGTTTAGCTTATCACCCTCAGGCAAACGGTGAAATTGAGAGATTCAATAGGACACTATTATATTTACTCCGAGTAAGCGTACCACAAAATGATCACCATTCATGGGACATATCATTGCCGTTTTGCATCATGGCTTATAATTCATCAGTACACACAGCAACAAAATATCCACCATTTTTACTCATGCACGGATTCTATCCTAGATTGCCCGGAGAATACGACACGCATAGTGCAACTACAGGATACACCGGAGCTCATTCCTACAGGGCCAACGCGCAGCGCTGGATGGCTTCCATTAGGGAACGCGCATACCAATCAATGAGAGCTGCCCAGGAAGTAAATCAGCTAAGGTACAATAGGCGAGCCCGCGAACCACGCTATCAGACAGGTGAGTTAGTTTGGGTCTATAGGCACGACACCACACCAGGAACATCCAGAAAACTCACGCCTCGTTGGTGTGGACCGTACAAAATACTAAGGATCACTCCGCCATGCATGAGTGTAAGAATGCATTCCAACCCGGAAGGCATGGAACATGTCGTACACATTAATAGGACAAAACCATGTTTTAGGGCATTAGATCCAGTACCAAACGTAGGAGACTGGTTAAGTCAGGTACACGCTTCAGTACTAGAAAGAGGTTTAAATGAACCAACCCAACGAATTATCGCTGATAGGGACTTCGTTACTGAAATAGAACCCGTAGACGAGATAGCAGTGCGCACTGTAAGAACAGCAGTCAGTGATAGTTCAGATACCGAGAGTATAGAAATGGGTGACCCTAACGATCCTAACCTATATCGCCGGACATACGCCGAGATTGAGGCAGAACAAGCAGCAATGGAACACATTGAGTATCGAACGGACGACTACGAGCCGCAAAATCCACGGACGGTCAGGAATCGGATTCCTCTGACTGATCCAGATAGGGAAATAGAACCATCTTGGCCGCCGATATCGCAGGAACAGGTTACTAGCCGAGAGGCCTTTTCATACATACCAGAACCTGGTAGCCGAGACACGCAGGTAGAATATGGACGACACACCGTACCAGTAACAACGATGGAAAGGATAGTAGCTACCAGTGAGGAAGTTCCATTCGGCGTACCGACTGTAGGTGTAGGCATACTTGAAGGACAACACTTCTATCCCGCGGATATTACGCTGTCTACTACACCTCGAGGAGCTTCAGGAGGAATTGTCGTACCTGGCCCATACACTTCAGGGGACCTACGCTATGCAATTATGCTCGCTGCTCAGGACCATCCATTATTTCAATCACGACCAGCTGAACATATTATGGCATCACGGCTGCGAGTACCAATGGAAATGTCAACTCAAACTGTAGGAGACTATACGACAATACGCCCTTATAGCGCTCCACCAGCAGCTGCCGACAGACCTATGTCTCCCCATCAATACGTTTTCCGTGAGGTAGCCTTTACACAGCCACCAGGGTCACCAATGTCCAGCTACCTGTCAGAGACCTCTGGTGAAGGTACCACGGTTGACGTGAGAGCAGCCGAAGCGGACGACGAACTAACCAGCCAGACATCGCAGGACCCCTCTTCAGCTGAACGACGTGGTCAAGCAGGACAGGAGACGTCCAGCAGTAGTTCTAGGACGCCTACTACGCACCCAGGAACCTCCGACTCACTAAGTGAATTCACGCTCGCGGAATCAAGTAGTGAACCACCCGCCCACCGAATGGGGATCGTTCGTGCGGTAACCTTAGATACCTATCCCCGCACACGAGCATCAACAGAAGAACGAGGAAAGGCACTTGTTGGACGGGCCACGCAACGGAAACAAATTGTATCAACTCGAGGAGGTTTGACCACCCAGTCTGGCCCCACTAATCAGCCAGGACCATCTACGGTCACCATCACGGAACTGATACACCCCACTACGGCTGTTACTACCTCTTCCGGAATCATACGCCTTAGTACGACTCATGCGACGGTCCCAACCAGACACTTACTACATCGCCA
The DNA here is from genome assembly GCA_030248225.1 of Trileptium ribeirensis. Taxonomy (NCBI): domain Eukaryota; kingdom Metazoa; phylum Nematoda; class Enoplea; order Enoplida; family Thoracostomopsidae; genus Trileptium; species Trileptium ribeirensis. Next base: position 83,377 of record JASANE010026333.1, read on the forward strand.
GGCCAGGGATCGGGTCTTTAGGCCATACGGCGCAGCATCAGACGAAGAGGTAGGAGACGCCTTACGCAGACCTAGACGTGTGACCTTCCAGGAACCGAGGACGACCATCACTGAAGCAGCAGGAACCTCAACTAGGCTAGCCTCTACTACACGCACACAATCCACCACTGTCACCACTTCAATGACAAGCGCACCAACACCAACCCCACGACAACTTGTGATGGAAGGACGCTCGCCAGGCGGGACGCAGCCACCAACCTCATTTCCCCGATATCCATCTAGCCAGGAATTACACCCTGCAGCTTGGCGACGACGAACACCCCGACCACCACCCTACGAAGAGTCTGACTCGGACGATCCAGACCTACGGGTGGACTAGTCCTAATCATTCTCGCACGTACCTTAACACAAGCAAACATAACGGGCCAACAAAAGGGGGGTAGAAGAGGGACCAGGAATACATTCACAGGTAAATAAGACTATCTTTACACTCAGACTTATTCCGGTATACACATTATAGATGCGACGAAGCTACAGTGCCACCGACATCCAGATGCCAATGCTACCAACAGGCGTGCGGCACGTACCGATGGTTTGCGGCGGCGGCATCTATCCCACGATGCCTCTTTATCAAGCTCCTCCGGGATCTCACGGAGAGAACTTCGCCGCCAAAGGGACCCGCCGGCCAATGCTCGCCAACGAGACAACGACGCTCGACAAATTCGAGCACAACGGGCGGCGTTTGTCCAGCGTGTCTGAGCATTTTCATCTCAGCGTTCTGGAGCTGCTGGGGTACAACAATGCTGCGAAGGAGTTGGCCGAGGCAGACATCAGTCCGACGGAACTACAGCTCCACAGCATAGCGCTCCACCGTCGACTACCGATAAAGCGGCGCCACATGCTGAAATCTTACTATCCGCATGTCATGCGGCCGATACTGCTGGCGAAATTCAGCATGCCTGAATATGCGGAGGAGCTGAATTCTACCGAGGACCGGCATCTGTACAACGCCTCGCTCGACGATTTCTGGGGAACGGGCGCCTTCCATATTGACTGTTGTTGCGGCCGCACGTTCCATAACGTGACCGGTCGCCTGCTCGAAGAAATTCGAGCCTATCATCGAGACGGCCTCGTGCGTTGGCCCCAAGTCGTCATCGTGGGCGACGAGCAAGCGTTGCCCCTACTCAACGCCGCCGATCAGCACAACTGGCTGGTTTTCGCATGGCCCCGCATGGAGATGGCCGACTTGATCCAGTGGGCCAACGCGTTCGTCACGCCACAGACGGACTGTGTCATCGTCCTGGGCGGATACGGCAAATTATGGCGTGACGACAACAACGTCTTTTCGCCTAGTGCGTTTACCAAGCGCATCAAGCGAAAGCTGGAGGTGCTTGAGCGGCGACTCCGGGAAAACGCAGCCGTTTACATCGCTCCGCCGCCACCGCAATGGAACGCACTCAACTACACGAGTGAGGCCTGGGCGACGGAACTGCGCAATCGGAAACTGCGTCTCACCGCGGACCACCAAGCGCTCCGCAACGTCATCATGCCCGCATGGTCGGTACCATTAACGGCACCCGAAGCCTGGGATACGGTCGGACCGTTCAACCGGGGTGAGGAACGCCAGCGATGGGCCGAACCGGTAGTGGCGCCAGCTTACCATGCGGAACTGATCAATTGGGTAGGCCACTATGTTCGCTGCACAGGACTTTTTCGTCTTGGTGAACTACGCGGGCGTGACGAAGAAGAATAGGTCTCAGTAAGGAACTATTCGCACGTGGGTACCTTCAGAATAAGAAAGTAGAGGATTAATACGGGGTCACAGAACACCCTGAAGCAATAGCGAATGCGACTCACTGGCACTTGAAGCACCCCACTTAGGACAAACGCGAGAAGTGAGGGTAGAATTAGAAACTGTGTGCACCACCACACTCAATCATACACACAGGCGCGGCGAGAACCGACCAGCACACGGAAAAGGACAACCATTTATAAGTACTATATTATTACAGATGGACAACCGCGTTCGGCAGCGCGATGAGAACGATAAGGACGACTGCAGCGTTCGGCGACGCAGCGACAGTCAGGTGGACCAAAGCGTTCGGCAACGCGATGGCAACGACATCAGACGATCTGAAGGCGGTCCAGCCCGACGATTATCAACAACCGGGCCGTACGCCCCGCCCGAGGCCACCACGTACCGTCTGCCTGTCATCCCAACATACAACGTTGACCTAACGAAACCATACGTTCCGTTCCTATCCCACGGCACCGAGTGGCCGGAACTCTCTAACATGCACGAGGCTCCGACACCGTTCCATCATGACGGCACAACAGCCCCGACCGTCGAACAACATTACCAGGTAAGGGTGCTGCTCGTACTTGGCCTGATGGAAGCCGCCAAAGAACTAATGGACATGATTGGGACGCCGCAGCAAATTAAGGCAAGAGCACGGGCGCTCAAGGACGAATTGGTTGATAACATCACCAGCGTTCGGCTCAAACCGTTGTTGGAACATATAATGCGGCCCATATTGCTCCGCAAATTCAGCATTTCCAGCTACGCGCGGATCCTGCAGCTCACGGGAAACCAACCGCTCCTGGAGGTAACCACCGATACCTTCTGGGGCATCGGACGCACCCTTCAGCAATTGCGGCAAGGCGAGCAACCCAGGCATTGCCACAATGTCATGGGGCGGCTTTTGGAGGAGGTGCGTGAATACCTCACCTCCGGATACGCTAGCTGGCCGCACGTCATCATTATGGGTGACGCGCTCCCGCTGCCGCTGCTGGAAATGGCAAATGACAATAAGTGGCTAGTTTGTGCATGGCCTGGCACCACGCTAATCCGCATGATCCAACTCGCCAGCGCCGTCTTAACGCCACTGACTAAATGCGTTATCTTGCTTGGAGGCTACCAATACATCTACCGGAAGGCGCAACTGGAGCAGCTCCATGCGACCAACCCGAACGCAGCCTTCAAGAAGATAAAACGCCATCTAGGAATGCTGTCGCGGCGGGTGCCAACACGCGCACCCATTGTCGTCGCACCGCCGATACCACGATGGGCCGCGACTAACCAGGACGCAATGTCTTGGACGGCCGAATTCAAACGCATCGTCGCCAACCATCGGCAACAGCATGACGCGTTCCACAACGTCTATTTCCCGAACTGGCCAGTCGCTTTTAACGCCGCTGACGCCTGGGAACGAGACGAACCGCATATGGAATGGCAGGAGCGCCCACAGTTCGAGGAGCCAATGGTTTCCAAGTACTGCCTGCGTAATTTGCGGGAGTGGGTCAGCCAACTAGTGCGCGACGCCGAACTCGGACGTTTGACACGGTAGGCACGTTTAATAAGGGACGTAACGCATGAACCCTCAGAGAAGTAGAAATAAGCGTGCGAGTATCTAGACAAACCTAGGCGAAAATTAAGGATGATTGAAACAGGTAGGGCAAGAAATATTGAACAGCGTCGAACATAAATAAGGCACGGCGAGTAACCAGCAGGACCGCGCAGAGCAGATAGGGTAGTGCACAGACACAAGTTACCAAGCTGCGCATCACGAACGGAACAAATCATTTTAAAGGACCTAGTAATAGGAAAGTTGTCACTTAAAGTAGAGCAAATTATGATCCAGGTGTAAACGGTGAAAAAGGGGCAAACTAAGTACTTTGAGTGATAGAGATAATCCAAAACAACCTGAGTCCGATAACATTTATTGCCACCATTAGAGCAAATTAAGCAAAACTTGGTTACGAATCATTCAACGGGCGTATTAAAGTTTAACAACTGGGAACTTCTGGGAATAGGCACCCCGGCGGCCGGACCATTTCCTGGGAGTTACCCGAAAAAAAATTATAAAGGACCTATTTTCGAGCTCAACACCAATGCGGAGGTACGTGCTATATATATATATATATTAATAAAACGTTATTGTGTATGCATATCTCATGTTGTCATATATGTGGAACAGGAGCGAAAGTGACTTGACAAATAATGCAGTTCCAGAAACATTTTTAAGACTCAAATCATGGCAAATTATCATAAAATATTATAGGCCATAAGGAAAAACTTCCAAAATTACCGAAAATAAAGGGAGAAGGGACGCGTTTTTGGTGATAACCAAACAGTTTGATCGTCCTTCTACCCTCAACTTTAACAAATTTTTAACAATTTTAGGAAATTTTGGGAAAATTTTCGAAATTTGCCGCAATTTCAAGTCCAAATGGGCTAAATTTCACAAATTTCATGCCCCAAACGGGCCAATTTTCCGAATTTCACACCAACTTTACTTAATTGAAATCAAGGGCTGTACATCATATGGAACTAATCATTCAAAATTTTCATTTTCTTTTCACATCTCGACAAATTTAACTTACTACCATAAGTAAGGAGTCTATAAAATCCAAAAAATTTTAAGAGATGTAACAGCCCGAGTTTTTGCCGAATCTTAAACACTCAAAATCAGGCCATGAAGGCCTCAAAATTCAACGGGTAACGGGCGATCGGATACCGGTGGAGCGTGATCCAAGGATCTACTGTTGTATTGAGGTTTCTTGTGAATAAAATAAATCATTGTATCGTATGCTATAACTGTGTTATCACGCTCCACCAGCCCGAGGTGCGCGGGACGATTTCGCACCTAAAATCGAACCAAAATTTTATGGTGGAGGTGTCCGATCGTGCCCAGGATCATTACTGTTTCTGAATAATCTGCATAACAATGTTATGATTTGTATTTGGGGATGGGACGGATGCGTAGTCGGATCGGCCGGGGACAAGGGGGAGAGATTTCGCAATTTGACTTAACAAACTTTGTTGATTAGGTGCCCCAAGGTCGATTCCGGTGCGCATCCGTGGGCCGTAACGTATATATATGTGTACTTGCTATTTGCTTTAATGTATACCGTGTATGCGTCCGGGTGTCAGGATGGGTCGGGGGTGTTGTGCAAAACCCTCATGACAAAAATGCGTTTTTGGGCTTTCTAATGTTTTGGGACCTGGGAAGATCTATCCTGACACGCCGGGAAGTGAAAACCGTTATTGTGTTATCATTTTATTTAATATCTGTTTTAAGGGACGCTTTGGATACGCCGGAAGAAGGATAAAAATTGACTAAACGTGATAAAAGTCTCATTTTCAAGAGGTATAAGAATTTTGGAATCTTGGGGGTTTTCAGAGATTTCAAACGAAAAGGGTGACATTAAATTGTCATCAGGGATCTCTAAGGTTTCAAAATTACTCATTCGGGTCAACCTAACCCCAACCCGTAAGTACTTATGGACCCCCGATCCCGCGTTTAAACACTTTAACTTTAGGGCCCTAAATCACTACGTCTCAAACCAAAACTCCCCGATTTTTCTAGCTCTGTACCTCAAATGGGTCCTCTACTAACTGTCTCCCTTAAAACCGGGGCCGCCCGCCCCAATGGATCTTCATGGGATCCTCCTAACTCAGTCGGCACCCAAAATTTCCCTATCGTGCGCGCATTAATCTGCCTCTAACGGGCCCCCTAGGGAGAGTACACTAAATTTGGGGTTCTCACAAGTAGGCGACCAGCCAGGGCATGGATATGATCCCGCCCCCGGCCGCCTACTCCTTTCCGTTCCTGAAATAAAATAAAAATAATAAAAAATCCTACTTATTATAGCGCCTAAAGCGCTTTTATATTTGCCAATGCTGAAAGCCTCGCGCCGACCAGCGCGAGGTTTAGGTTGTTTTCGTCTGTTGGCCCCCCTGCTCAGCCCACTGGGGCTATATATGTGCCGCCTTAAAGGCCATCAATTATCTCGCTTTTGCAGACATCGGCAATGCGTCAATTAGCATCGGTAGCCGCTATGTATTGTTGCTAGCTTAAGGCTTGGTGCCACGGCACTGTTGTTATTATTAATACGTTTTGTTTTGGTGCCGTTTTACCTCCCTGTGTAACATACATGGGCCAAGTTTTTGTATTGTAATGCTATAGGGCGCCATCGGCCCATATATATGTATATCTTTGCTTTTTAGCATTCTGAAGTCTGATGCCCAAAATTTTAAAATATCGGCTGAAAGTGTAGGGGGGGCAACACAGTATAAAAGAGACTGCCCGATTCCCCGATCGGGACCAGTCGAGAGTTTTCGAAATTCTTAGAGTTTTGGCGGTTGTCGCCAATTAGGGTGTAGCTTTCGTTTTGTGTTGCTTTTTGTTTTAGGCTTTTCTTTTTAGTTTACCAGGGGGGTTCCTCGCCGTGCCCCCACGGTGGAGAGCCTTCCCTGGTGTTTGCTTATTTTCGATCAATTACAAGGGCCGTCCTTGCGGACGTTGGAGCGTCGGAAGGATGCTCCGCGCGCCTGTAAAGGGCGGCCCCCGTTGAAATTCTCAAAATTGCATCAAAATTGGTTAAAATTCATCGCTCACGAGTGTCTCGACTGGTTCCCCGCTCCTCGGACGCATTCTTTCCGTTTACAGGTCCGAGGAGTGGTCAAAATTTAGTTCTAGGCAAATGACAGTGAGCATAAATTTCTAGTTTAAGGTCAAAATTCACTTTGAGGCATGGGCCATAAGACAAAATTTACCTTTTCCACGTAAGACAATAAACCACGCTGAGGCAAGTGCTTTTAAAACGCTTCTCAGAAGGAAAATTTCTCCTAAAACGTGGTTGAGCGTTGTATCAAAGGAAAAGGATTCTGCCAAAATTTCTAAGGGATGACAGGAGTGACCGAGGACGTAGCCGTTTGCATCCGCCGGGTGACACGAGTTGTCCCGGTTTGTTTGAAATCGAATAGCAGCGTCGAATCCCCATTCGTTCGCTGTTTCTTCTGTCTTCTGGTTAAATTTCGATGCAAACGACTGCGGGCCAGAGCCTGATCAAATTTCTAGGAGGTTCATCAGCTGAGTATGGCACGAGACAGGGACTGGAGCTGGCGGTGGGCTAAAATTGTATTAGACCTGGGTGGGACGTGGTTTTCTAACCGTGCAACTACGGGGAAAATTCAGGTCGGCACCCGCTCCCGGAGCCCTCTGGGAGCGAGTTTCTAACTATGCGGGAGTTCGCGGGCCGTTCCAGTCGCTGTTGTCAAACATAAAATTCTGAACCTTTGGGCCCGTTTTCATTCGGAGTTCAAATTGAAAAAAGGAGCTAACTCATCGAGATTAAATAGGTAAATGGTCGGCCTCTTTGAAAATTCAGCATTCTATCGCCAAAATTTATGCTGGGCTCCACTCGAGCAATTCTGAGGGGCATAGCGTTCAAAGGAAATATAGTGTGTTACGTAGGGTATCTTGTAGGGTACCCGGACTTATAACGTTATAACATGTATGTTGTAAATAAGTTTTGTATGCACCGATTGGGCGGATTTCATGAAGTGTGCTAAATATAAAAAGGGAAAAGATTCAAGAGTAAATCAATTGAACTGCTTGTTACTTTCTAAAGCAGTATAGGAGTTTTGTTTATCCCTGACCCTAGCAAAATTGTTAGAAATTAGCTTAAACCCCAAGGAACCCTAAGAACTCTCCGAGCTTATGCACGTCAACTCATCCACCCCGACGCCCCTCGATAATTTCCCGCCGCAACCCCTCGCCGTCAAATCATCCCCCTTGCACCCGCATCTCTGTCCCGTCTGCTCTCAGCTTACAACTCCAATCGTCGCTTAACCCCCTAAGGTAGTAACTAGAAATCTAAAACATCCAAGGGACTGGGGCCCTCGCCTCAGTGCCCTCTGAGTTATCACAACTGATCAAGATTTAGGGAACATACCTCGACTAGGCCCCTTAGAAATTGTGCGCGCTTATAGTCTAGGCTTCAGGGTCGGTGGAGCAACGCTCTAAGATTAGAAACGAGACAAAGTGCATAGCGACACACCCACGGGGAAAGTCACTAGGATCACACTAGGATCAGAGAACCCCGCTTAGGGGATCAAGTGGAATATGAGGGAAAGGCGAGTCAGCCTTATTACCTGTGAGCAGGCTTAGGGGTTGACTCTCCCTCGGGGGACCTTCATACCACTAGACACGTGGGCCAACATAGGGGCCAGGCCGAACACCCTGGTAAACCCGCCGGCAGCCTACTAAGCTAAGCGGTTCCCTTAGGTCATCGCATAGATCACCGGGGAGTCGTGGAAGCCGGGGTTGTCCGGGCACCACAAGAGAGTAAACCGTGGTGCA
>JASANE010026334.1:0-11510 GCA_030248225.1 Trileptium ribeirensis
ATTGGTAAAAATATTATATTTGAATTCTTCGACCCAAAAAACCCTATAATGGTTTGATCGAAACGATTCTATTTCAATAAATAACACAAATATTGCAAAATTCTCTATTTTCGCTGCATAAGCTTAACTAATTAGCTAATTACTAATTAACCACTCAAAATTTTTTAATCCCAAGTATCAGGTGCACACTCTGACATGATAGGCTTTCAAACAAAAAAAAGTTTTTTAAAATCGGTTCAGTGGTTCTTGAGATCTGTCGGGCCGAACGAGCGAACGAACTAACGAACGGACCGACATCGACCTTTATAATCCCAGACAGAAAATAAAAACGCTTCGCTTCGCTCCGCTCAATAATTCCGTTGTTCGTTTGTCCGGTAGTCATTTTTTCTAACGTTATAACGTCCGGCCCCTAAAGTTGACACAGAACAGATGTTTTTTATTCACGCCTAAAAACAGTTGAAAGCGTTGCCCACCAATGTCTTTCAGCATTAACAAATGTCATAATTCGGAAAAATCAAAGCAAATCCAATTTTTGTAAGTTAAATCCACGTATTCATCAAAAGCGAAAACATTTTTAATATAACAGCTTTCAAACATTTTTCAAAGATTATATCTACTTGTCATTGCAAAATTTGTAAATTTTGCTGCTTCTTTCGGGCGTCCCTGGAAACTGTTAGGCGACAGTTCGCGATGGGTATAAGCAGGATTCTCCGCTTGAAATATGAGATAGTCCGCATCAGTTCCGCCAAGCCGCAGATATACCGAAGTCAACTGTCGGGCAAGCTTAGCTCCACGGCTGAAAGTGTCAAAAAAGTTCTTTGAAAACAGGACACTTTTATCACTAATGCGGTGTTCACATTAAAATGTCCCCTACGTTTGGAACCTATGTACACCACACAGTGTCAGGCACACTGTCGACAACAGAGTGTCTTAGATACCCCCATGTTTTTAATAATTTTTTTCAAAGGTAGCTAGTTATGCGTATTATCACTTCACGACAGTGTCAGGCACACTGTGTCTTCTTGCGGTTTTATTCTCAGTGTTCGCCATTATTTGATCAACGTTCATATAGCCTAGATACAAAAATCAATAATTTAGAAAAAAACTACATATGACAGCTGACTAATAAAGCGCATTAGCTATAGACGGTGTTCGTTATAGTTAATTCGCGCCAAATTGGTAGATAAGCTTGTGTACGACACTGTAGATAAAAATGTAGTAGCTAGGGGTGTGTCGTACACCCTCGGTAATTGATTTACAGTATGAGTGTCACCCTGACTGTCTATCTGGTAGGGTCGCGACTGCAGGGCGACCAAATTTCCAAACAGCGAGGACATTATAACGTGAACGCCAAATAACGAGAAGAAATAATTCACTAAATAGTTAGAAAATTATATATTGTATACGTTTAATACTTGAATCAATGATCGAGTTAATCAGTAAACACGACCCACAACGTGCGTTAGGTCCAATTGGACCTAGTAGGCATTAAAGGGTTAATTAGTTATGCGATAGGCTAATTTTTAATTAACGCTTTCATGCCCGAGTTAATTTGTGTATCGTACAATGATTAACAAAGTCAGGCTGGCGTCAGTAATCGAACATGGATTCTGTTGTGCTGCTGGTGAAAGCCTATAATAAACTATTGCAGAATAGTCGCCCTTTACTTGATTCGCTAAGATCATTAAAGAAAACAGATAACAACACACAAGCTATAATACATTATATTAATACCAAAATCTGCTAATTTCTAGAGGCGATGCCAGAGTTCAATAATAAGACATGACTTCATTTTAGTGGACAGTGGACAGCTTTTCAATATACCAAAACTAATCCTTCGCGAAAGGTCAATGTCATGTCAAAATTATTTCAAATTCACCCAAAATTTTGTGTTCAGACATTGAAATTTGTTGGTTGACACAATTGAATTTTTGCTGATATAAAATGCCGGCCACCATCCTGCCAAGCATAATTTTGACTATAATTGTTTCGATTAAATAGGGGTATCCCCTTGAGGCCCGAACCCCAGTACCCTGTTTGAGAAAAGTGAGCCATGCCAGGGGGGTTAAGGGTACCCCTTGGCGCCCGAGCCCCGGTCCCTGTTGAGAAAAGTGAGCCATGCCGGGAGGGGTTAGGGGTACTCCCTTGAGGCCCGAACCTCAGTCCCTGTTTGAGAAAAGTATGCCGTATGCGAAAATATGGTGACGGATAGCAGAAAATGGCGCCACCAACTACACCCTTCGAAAAATTTCGCTGCCCTGGGATAGCTGCCACCCCCCCTCTCCCTACTTGGCTTAGCGATTTGACATCATGTTAATGCAGTTACTGCAGGTAAAATGAACGCTTTTCATAATCCATTATTATAACTTTATTGGCTGTTACATATTCGTTTTGCCCTAACAAAGCTCATATGGATTGTCAAATGTTCCAAATATGGTTGTACCAGCCCAATTCGTGGAAAACATAACTGTCCATATAAACTCTGAAAACAGATGGTCCATACTGCCCTGTATATATCTCCATACCACCCTTAACTAGTTATTGAAAAATTTCGCACTAAATATTTTTAAATCACTTAGAGAATTACATCGTGTAAATCTCCAGACAACTATGAATACATTGACACCAAAAACAACTATATAGTCTCAACACAAACTTGGCCAGATTTTGGCCAGATGTATTTTTGATTTCTAAGGGTGAAACTCGATGTAAAAATGTCGAATACTTTAAATAAAACCCGATCCTGTAATGAAACCATGACTAGTGTGTAGAAAAAATAATATAGCAATAGTCAGCATGATATGGGCTGCAGAATGATACAAATTTTATATCTGTAGCTTTCGCCCAGCTTTGGAAGCTTCGTTTGAAACTCCAACTGTCGATAACACACTAAATGGCCATATCATTCGAGTTTACCATATTGGAGAAGCGGCCAATGTAACTTTTAGGGACGGAAGTGAAATGCATCCATGCCTTTGCAATTATCAAACTAGCTGTCGGTAGTATTGTACTCGATCTACTATTTTTGAGACAAACTTGCCCATCTGCCAGCACCGCCACTAACCTGAAGTTGAATCCAGCCAAATTCCGTCGTATAAACGAAGTATCTAAAGTGAAACTTAGAAAATCGCCATGGATTCGAGAAACCACCTTTGATTTGTTGACTGAGACTTCAACTAAATTAAAATGTCGCTGTGTGGATATTTCGCATAACGACAAGATAGTTAAAACTAGCACAAACTTTGCGTTGTATTTCATAAAGAATTCACTACACATTGTTTTAAATCTACAAATATTGCATTAAAAATTTCTGAATTTCTTTGGAAATATAATGTCCAAAATCAGACACGATTGAAATATGATATATAATTTTATAATTATAATAACCACTATAATCGGTTATAATAATTAATAATCATATAATTATAGTAATTAAATATATCTTTACAACTTATGCAGCGTTTACGTTAGAAAGGACCCTCATGTGAAAGTTTTGTACACCCTGGGTGTCTCTTCCACCATCAATTATATGGTGTCTTGGACACCATGCTGTTTCTGATGGTATTTTCAGATGGTTACATAGGCAGTGTACTGTCGGTAATAGTATGATTAGACTACACCATAAATTTTATATGGTGTTAGGTACACCATGCTGTTATTTACATGCAATATATAATGGGTTTGTGTATGGAGTCCTTGACGCCGTCAGTAAAAACAGTAATTAGATTAGGACACTATAGCTACGTTAATGATGTCTCATACACCATATTTTGCATTACATAGTGCGGCTATATACCGTATCCCACTGGATGGTGTGGTCTAGACCATAGTGGGACAAAACTTTCACATGGGGTCCTTTCTAACGTAAACGCCGCATTAACCGTTTATATTGGCTGTTGCACTGTACATTATCAAGAACATGGTAAAACTCTGACTGATATGTATATTCACCAAATATGGACCACTTTTTTGATTCAAAATATTGAAGAAAGTGTTTTTCATTTTTAAATTAATAATAAACCAGTAAAACTACATTTCCGAACTGGAATTTTAGGTAACTTCAGATAATTTCAGGTAATTTGAGGTAACTGAAATTTCAGCAATTCTACATCGCATATATACTCAAATTATGTAGTCACAGAGGTAATCCCGAATCGGTTTTTTCAAAAGTAAAAATCCCCACCAGTTCAGATTGTCAAACATTGCCTATTGTGAATCATCGTTTGCTTAAAGTGAACCACAATATTCTCAAGCTGAACCAAGATAAATTTCAATTGACTATAACTCACATATATATAGTGCCCGTTTGTATTGGCTCGATTTGCTACAACAGCTACGGAGATCCCGAAGTCGCTTACATCGTTTGCTTAAAGTGAACCACATATTCTCAAGCTGAACCAAGATAAATTTCAATTGTCTATAACTCACATATATATAGTGCCCGTTTGTATTGGCTCGATTTGCTACAACAGCTACGGAGATCCCGAAGTCGCTTACATCGTTTGCTTAAAGTGAACCACAATATTCTCAAGCTGAACCAAGATAAATTTCAAATGACTATAACTCTATTGGCTCGTTTTGCTGGAACAGCTACGGAGATCCCGAAGTCGCTTAATGGCGTAAACGGATACTGGCGCAGTCGAAATCTTTTGCTGATTTGAACGATACCTAAACTTAGAAACATTGTGTTGTTTGACACCTTATTCCTGGAGATATATCCATAATATTGATACTTGGAGACGCGAAGCATTGAACGCAAGTAATAGAAAAAGATTGAGTCGAATAGCTCCATCTATTGCTGAATGATGATCGGCATGACATAATTCCATAAATTGCATAGATTACAACATAATATTGTAAACACTAGCTATGTGATTTATTTTGTTAATTTTTATTAAATGATCGAAAATTTTATTTTTGGTTTTGAACATTTTATGTTATGTTTATCTTATTCACGATAGTACCTATCACAATCTATGTATGATTCTTGGGTGATATCTATCCTTGCATTTGCATACAATATATCATAATAAGTAAGAAAATTCATCTTTGAGTTCAGGAATTACATCGTTGAAACATGCATTTCTCCGAATTAATGTCTTACATTACCTAGGTATATCACCAACAGTTACAAATAATTTTATGTCATTGATCTTTCATAATATAACGCGGTATAAATGAATGAGGCGGGATAACTGCTGCCCAGTTTATCCATTAAATTGATTAAAATTATAAGTCGCTTTAATTTGGGAATTCGCAATCGAACGGTTTCGAACAACATTTTGTGAAGCCAAAATTAAGATTAATTCGCGTTTCGCCGTCTATAGGATTGTTTTGTTTACACACCATGTGCATCGAGTATATACTTATAAATTTTAAGTATTGTCAAAACCTTACAGAGTTCAAAAGGTATATTTAGGCCAAATTTATAACAAGTTTTTCTCTGACCGTTTGTATCAAGTCGTTATTTGGACTAATTTAGCTCAAAGTTTCACAGTGTGCGGTTCTCGTATTATGGCACTGACACGTTTTCATCGGTAAACGAATACAGCCGTAAAAACAAGATTTTTTGTCTGAAATTAGTATAAATTTAGGTTTTATTTTTTGGTTCGTGACAGCCGTAAGTCTTATTTTTTCCTATTATTATTTACAATACCTGTGTTTCTTGATCGAGGCAAACAATTCGTCGAATAACTATCCTAAACTTTTGCTCGGTAGTTTCAGAACACGAACCACATAATAAATTTCGGAATAAAATTTGGCTCTACTGTTACACCAATAAAACTTGTGATCAAAGTCAAAATCTCAAAGACACACCGTGATTACACTAAGCCTAAGCTTAATGAAATATACCTACTCAAGCCTAAGTTAGAGACGCATGCCCCAGAATAACTGGTCTAACCGTATTTGTAACCATATAAACATAACACCTCTCAGAGTTATTTAAGCCATATCCAAAAGAGAACGTAAAAATTTTATTGTTTGAAAACAACAAAGTCATACAGTATCGAATTACAATGAAAAGGCACTACTATATGACATAGAATTGTATCAGTAATAATAAAATATAAATTTATAAGATATACATATTAGGTTGTATATGTTTTATATATAGTTGAAGTTGCATTGACTTGACATATTGTATAATTATGGGCTTAAAATCCTGTATCCGCTCAATATCTCTGAGCTAAAATGCTCCTATTTAAAGCCGATACTCGATGTGAAAATTAATTCAGGACGTAAAAGGGATAATCCAATGAACAGTCCACGAATGTAAGTTTATGACAATGCTTAACATTTAAAAACGACAGAAATTCATACCAGATGTGAAGTTTAGCGCAGTTTTTCTTTTATTTAAAAACATTGATGGCAATAAATAATATCAAGAGTGTATTAGAGAAGAGTATGACACTACCCTGCCATCTAATGTTAGCTCGTATTTGATGACAACGGGTGTTTCCGGCCTGCCCCCTCATTTGTGGAGGTGGTCGTCATGGATAGATCCCCACATTTTGTGGGGAGGGGGCGGTAGCAAGGAGCCCCATGACTTTGCGGAGGGAGAGCTCGCATCCCCCTCGTTTTGTGGAAATAGTTTTTACACCCTAATTTTGTGGGGGGAGTAGGTCGGACCCTCCTAGTTTTGAGGAGGGTCGGTTTATACGCAGCTACCGGTTCAACCGACCCCTCCACAAAACGCGGGGGCGTCCGAGCTACCCCACACAAAACGGACTGTGCATGACGTTCCCCCAGAAATGAGGGAGGTCAGGCAAAAACGTCCCAGTCGTCAAACTCGGCCTAACATTAGAGTGCAGGGAAGTGGCATACTCTTTTCTAACTTACTCATGGTAATATCCATGTAGCATCAGTTTCATTTCAATTGCATTTTTCTATTATTCATGTACTTACTCTATAAATTTGTTTGAGTCAACTATGTTGTTGCAGCTCACCCCCGATATGTATTCCAAGGAATCCGATCTGTATCCGGCTCCAGCTCAAACTCAGCCCTTCGCAATCTCCTCAGAAAGAGACCCTACAGCTTCACGAGAAACCCAGTAGGTAGCCCGTCTTGTATTTTTAATGCATTTTCAAAATGTTGACAACAGTTGTTTAAAAATAGGGCCCATGTCACCTTTAGGGTCCGGACGTTATAACGTTAGAAAAAAGAACAGCTTAGAGCGGGGGGTTCGGGGGGCGGCAGTAGACCGACTTGGGCTTAGTGCATGGCTCATATAGAAATCTTAGCTTAGGCTAAAACTAAGGCTTAGGCTTAGTACATCGAGAACGGCCTAGCGTGCATTTCATTTCCGCCCCTAAAAGTTACATTGGACAAAAATAGCGTACAACATCTCGTTTTGTGTGATCGATCCTTGTGATTGTCTTGGACTCCCGCATTCTCGGTTTCAAATAGCTGAAGCCAGTGTGTAATCGCCTTATATTCCTTTTGGCCATACATGCCGACGGTCGGTCATGCCAGGGGGGTAGAGGCCCCCACGGGGGGGCGTGGGTCGCGGCCATCTCAGGGCGTAACCCCCACCCCTGGCCGGCCAAATTTGTCTAGGGGGGTCGGTCTCGTGAGGACCTTTTTTTTGATCGTCGGATGTATATTTTTCACCAACGTGTTCAGTTTGTCTACATGCACCGCAAGAAACGCAAAAATCATGCTAGATTAGCAACAGAGTTCAGAATATGTAGTATAAATAAGTATGTAGTATGGTTGATAGTTAGTATATAAATAAGTATTTCGGTTAACTTTTATTTCAGGGAATGACGTCTTTCAACAAAAAGCTTTCCACAAAGGTACAGCTGCATATGCACCACTAGCAACAAGCAGGCACAATTTACGCAAGTTTTGTGCTGCGCACCCCGGGAGGGAGGGGGGTGCTGCGCACCCCCAGGGGGGGTAACCCCCCCTGGACTTTTCGGCCTCAGGGGGGGTTCCCCTGCCGGCATGTATGCTTTTGGCAGTGTTGGGGAACAACGGGTGCGACAGTAATGGAATTTTTGAAGACATTTTTTTCACATATAAGTTCAAATTTTATACGCCCACCTTATTCTTTTGAGGAGGAGTAACTATCTTTTTTGAGTTTATAACGTAATTTTTGACGCATTTCAAATTTAGTTTTTTTTACACACATATAAACATTATAAATTTGCTATTACAGAATGTTATGTTATTGAAATATGCTGAGAAAAATTCGTCTTAGTAAAGAAAACATATATTTAACTTGGCTTCCTCAAATTTACCTAAAAACATCAACCTTACAAATGGAGAAAATTATCTGTCGTCAGAAGCGTTGCAACAGTAACATCCGAAGCAGTATGCTCAATAGCCTTCAGATTTTGGTTGGAGTGTGGCCCCACGGATTCATTTCTCTCATTCAATTATTGGTAATGATCACCCCCATTTCTCCATTTTGAAAAGTATAATTTTGTTATGACATTGCATTTTGTTATTGCAGTTATAAATTATCTATTGTGTTATTGGGTTTACTTTTGCAGTGTCAAATTTGTTACTGCTTCCACGGTGACACATTGTGATTCACGAAAATTCAACTTCAGACTTTACATCGTTTGTCAACAATTCAAATAAAATTTTCAAAAGGTGCAACTATTCAATACAAAATTTTACTAATACTCTCTATAACTGGGAAGCGTAAAATTGTTTCTCAGAAAATTAAATTTCCATTGACGTGATCGATTCACAATTATAGCAGTGAACAGAGCTACATTGTGTTCGATTATAATTATTGTCTAAACTGATGTGTGAATTGCTTGGTTGGTACACAATTAAACGTCGTGGGTTTTACAAAATCTAAAATTTAAGTAATTTTGTTATGTTGTAGACAATTTTATATCCAGACGCTACTAAAATAGAACGGCAAGGGATTCATTCCATTGAGTACTTTCAAATTGACAACAGCAATTATAGTTTAATACTTATAAGTCTCTTAAAGCCTTTTGAACCAGTAAATTAGTCGAATTATTGTACGGTTAAATTTTCCAATCGATAATCGTGAGTTGCGTGTTTCGTCTGTGTACAGTATAAGATTTGAATGGTTTAAACATTTTCAAGGGTTAATCCATTCCATAGCACTGGTTGACTAAGCATCCCTGAGTGGTGTTATATTTTATGGATAGAAAAAATTGTGGTTCTTACCTAATTGCATTCAGGCAGAAGAATAAACGTGAATAGACGTGCTGATGCGCTACACCGGAATAATAAAATACTATCAAAATAATTTGTTACTTATCGACAATTATCAGCCTCCGTACAAATCTTTTCACAAAATCGAACTACTCAATGTCTCCGTCAAACCCAACGGGATATACGGCGGTGAGTAATCAACGGGAATACAAACAAAGTGTCTTCAAATTCAATTGTGTCGCAAACCACATCGAAAACAGTCAATCCAAATGTACGACCGCCATCAACCCATGATCCCATCGCTAGATTGTCAATTCGTTGAATAAACTCGCTCGTCAATGTGTTGTGATTGTGGGATTAAAAGGTCGTCGTAGCCTCGTTTGACGAATGAACAAATCCTTCGGATTGACATCGCTAGAAACATCAGCTTTTGGTTTCTCCGCCCGTCGACTTTGAATAGTATACCGCAAACACTACCTGACAGTACTCCCAACGTGACTGTGTTTAAAGCAAAACTAAAGACTCAACTGTTTACCAGTTCACCAGAGTGATATTACAAACTTGCTGCATTCTGACTATTGCATATTCTGACAATCTCTTGCGCTTTTGCAACGCTTTTGCGAAAAAAGGTGAGTTATCAATGCCATTATTATTATTATTATCAAGTGCGGCCTTTGTGTCAAATGAATACATTTTAAATGCGCCTCCATCACCTCCAACTTAGCTGTAACAATGGCCGAAAGCGATCGCATTTTCGTAGTGTGTGCTAACTGTCAGGAGTTCGAAAGACAGGGACGAGCAGTGCTTATGGCACCGAGTGCACTTCCACAAACGCACAACAGTCCACACCGAATAAAGAGCAGTAGGTAATTCGGACATGAGTGCAATTGTTCAACGCTTAAACTCGTCGCTCCATCAATTGACGACAATTCCAAGTGACGATACCTGTGCTAATAACGCCGATTCACTGGACACCGAGCCAGAAGCCACGCCAAACAACTCATGTGCCACCGTCGTTGCAAAAAGCGCTGTCTAGGCTGCAGGAATAGTACAACCAATAAATTGCTAATGTAGTTGAAGAAACAACTGAGCCGTCGTTGTCTTGTAATTAGCGGTATGGCAGGAAACGGCTGATGCGACTGCCATAGTCCAACGGCTCGACCCATTCGCCGCACTTGTCGAAGTTTACCGAATGGTTCTGCATCGACTATCTTCATCGGCGCCTCACCGTTCAGCTAGACATCTCAAAATACATGTCTAACATGGTGAAGCCAGTTCTACAATAGGACCTCGGACTAAAGGACGTGAATGGAATGAATGGTATTTACTTACGACGTTCGATGTCAGATGAGGATGTAACAGAATACAGCGCTCTGGGAAATAAAATTAATGATTGAACAGTGCGTCCAGAGACGGCATTCGGGACTCTCTTTGCTGCCTACTGTCACATATCTTTAAACAATCCTTCGTTAATAGAAAAAAGCCTGCTGCGTTATTATTTTCTGACATTAGATTAGTCATTAAGTGTCTTAGTTTTGTACAATAGTAGGACCCTTTGCATCACCGTGTTCTAATTCTTATAAACCCAGATCAAACCTGTGAGTTGCAACACAAAATCCCATTAATTTACTCAAACACATAGTCCTATCATATTTACTGACATAGTGCCCGTGTTTTAATAAGGAGACCGTTCGGAACCGTTGAACTATAGACTCATCTCACTATAATCGAACTGTTGTAAATTAATCAAGTCTATTATATATGATTATATCGTCTCTTATTTGTATAAATATGATTAGTCTGTCCTAATCAACATAGTTTCGTTGCTAAAAATATCAACATGTATATACCCAACTGGTTGACTCAGTCCAGTGGCTCCGCCACAGGGGTACATGTCTCCTCCCGAAATTTCGCTGGGGAGACAGTCCCCTCCGACTTTCACCATGTAAGGAAAAGCAGCAAAATTGACTATCCATGAACAGTTGTTGTTGCACTTATTTCCGTTTTTTTCTTTTCCAACTTAATACACAATACTTTTAGTGTCCATGAGTAATATGCTGTGTAAACCTACAGCTGCAGTTGCTACCTACACATTATTTTTGACGCTTGTTTTTGTGTTTTGTTTAGCTTACATTTTTGAGGTGTATTCATGTTTGTGGTGCATTTATAGTCATAAATCTATCTATCGCTTCATAAATCTACGTGTAGACAGAGTTGGATATAGGGTGAGTCCACTAATGGAGTGGGGCTGGGCGGGTTAGATTAGCCTACCCATGCGGTGGGGTTGGCCTGCCTAGTGAATATATTTTTAATTATCTATGAAGCTTAATTTGCGAAGGTTATACATTTGAAAATCTCGTCCCCC
>JASANE010026337.1:0-31924 GCA_030248225.1 Trileptium ribeirensis
TACTATCGCCTAAACGAAAGCCGGGTATTGGTTCACAATGATGACAAAGACTTACGGCTTGATTACAGATGATAGTCAAAATTATTCTGTTCTTCTGAATGAACGCTGATCAAAGTTGTCTACTAAGTTCTTTGAATTTGGGGAATTCGGACATTTCGAACCTTCAATATAACCTTCGCAAAAAAACTCATATTGGCAATTCTAATCAATTTGCCAGGTTGCTATGCCGCAAAGCTTTTCCACACCCGGGCGACACCTGGAAAGCTAGTTATATTTTATTTCTATAAGTAGTAGGTATTAATTATAGGCATATCTATTTATAGCTATTTTTAGATTCAATCGTAAAAAGCCATTGACATACATACCATCTATTGCATGTAAATCTAAAAAAAATTTATTATTGTTAATATAATCTGTTTCATGAAAAATGCATATGCCGATAGGTGGAAAAATTTCTATCATAGCCACCCCCCCTTTCAAAAATTCTAGATCTGCCCGTGAAGTTTGACTAAGCAAGCAATCAATCTTATACTTAGTAAGGGTCAGATTTCACAGACTCTCAGACAGTTCTGGGACTAATTTATATTTGTATTCATTTATTGAGTTAAGTTGGGAACGACTCAATTGAGTCGGCTTTGATTTAGTGATGCTAGTTTTAAAATTCTTCTACTGAAACAACTAGTTAGATTCTAGGGAAACATTTAGTTTCAATCTTTATCATCAAAACTGTCACCTTCTAGCGTCAAAAACGGATAACGAAACACAAATTTGTTGTTCTATTCCTTTTCAGTTTGCGCCATGAGTGATTTTAACCTATTTTACTTTCCAACTCTCCATTCTAAAATCGTCTTTCTTTGTGGTCATATTTGTCAATCAATCTTACTCAGCAGAAATGTATAATTTTGAATTTAAAGCGGCTGAAATAAGAATAATATATAATAATTATAAATGAATCTACAAAAAATAGAACGTAGAATTGAACAAGTAGTTTATTTACTAGATGGTAATAGTTTGTTATGTGTAGCTTTAAGTTATAGCTTTTATATTAGCAGTGACGGTCGTGAGAAAACAATCTAAAGAAACTGAAATGCAAAAACAGATGCGGTTCTTCTATTAAACTAAAAACTAAGTTTTTGAGCTCGAGCAGCTTAAAATAGAAAGAAAACATCTGTCTCTAGGTATATTCGCATATAGAATGTGCAACAATATGCTCGCGACCAAGTCATTATATATAATTCGGTCACAGAGAATGAAACTCTCAACAAGCTAATAAAACTACCAGAGCCGGGTCTAGGAAGTGAGACCCCACAGAATGATGTGAAGGGCTCCCGACGGATAATGTGAGTGCTATCGGTGTCTCCGCACCCACCCCAATTCTTTCGTTTCTTCTATAACCGATGGCTAGATACACCTAAGCCACAGGGTTGGACCTAGAGATCTTAGAAAGCTTGCATCGGTTATTCTAGAAACTTTCAATACACGGTCGACAAAAGTTCGGGACAAGAATAAGTTCGGTTCAACATAGTCACATTCCTGCTTAGTTTTTTTATAAACTAGGGCGCTACCACAAGGGTACCATGTAACATGTGCTAGTATTTTCGATACGTTTGGAAGGCACTGTGACACACACTGTCCTCAAATTGTTCGGAATTGTTCCAAATCTTTCCTTGGTCCTGCTTCGGAGGTGTCGTTTGTACCCTAATGGCTAAACCTACGGCCATACAGAAGGACATGGCATCCGCCAGATGATTACTGCCAGTCGCCAATCCTTGCCCATTTTCACAACAGCTGGAGACATCCTCATCTATAAAGCGAGGAGACTGCCGTAGACATTTGTGTTTGCCACCGCCGAAGCGTTGGCAGGTCACTATTGATTTTCAAAGCTAAAGGCCTAAAGCTTATGTAAATGGGAAATTACTTAGTCCAGTTAGACCAAAATGTGGAGCGATTATTTCAAATTTGTTTGTAGATCTGCCAAAAAGCCACCGAATTAGGCAGGCGGATCACGGGAGCATTTGGAACATATGTCATCTGGACACATATGTTGTGCACTGTTTCCTAATTTTAGCACTGTTACTAGTGTACTACACATAAGACTGTATAACCTCATGTTTTAGTTACTGTCTGAATCCACGTTTTTCTTACGAGTGCGGGAAGGGTATGTGGTGAAATTTTTCGTCGATCTGTCAGCACTATTTTCATCTAAAGGTTTGAAGAAATTTCCTAGTTCCATCTTCAATTGTATCTCAGTCACTTAGGTTGTATTCGGATCTTAGTTAATAACTCGGCATAAATGCAGCAAATTAGATCATGTCGATTTATAACCAGGCGACATGTATACATTATCAAACAAAGATGATCAAGCAAGACAGATGCAACAAATCCAAAAAAGAATCGCTACAAAATCGTTCCCTAACCTCAAGAGATGTCAACCTTAGCATTTTCTGTTAACCCTAGTCTGGAGCCAACCCTCAGTTGGAAAGCCGGGTCTATGCATTAGTAAACTTGATATGTGCTTTCTGCCATCCTCTTTTGACACTATGTACAAAACGTTGTTGGACAACAAAACATTCATTGCAATAGCCAATTTCAAATTCAAAATTTCCGTTCGCGACCGCTGAGCGGGCTAATTTCTGTTCGCTATCACAGCGTACCTATTTGCTGTTTGGCCACAAATTAAATTCACAAAGCATAATTTGACAACGTGCATTCCGAATTTTTTCGTTACGCTAACATATTTCGTTTTGTTAATGATATACGTGTAGTTTAGCGAACATTACATTCGATGTGCAGGCTTTAAAACACTAAACGGGAGAATTTTCGTTCGATCATAAAATAAAAATTTTTCAGTCAAACGGTCACAAATCGGTTAAGCAATGTTTTTAAAGTAATCGGTAATAGGGCAATTTTTTGTTACTTAACATAAGTTTGGACGTGGACAATGGATAAGACGCTTTCTATCAATAAGCAACATATTCGGTAGCTCTGAAAATCACTAACATTCCTAGTCGAACACTTCCCGTTTAAATTATACCCGTGGCCATCAGCAAGCCACAAGCAAAACCTTCGATTTACAGTTGTCGAGTTAGATAGGCACCTCTCTTCCGTCCGGGATGACGTACAAAAGTGGGCTCAAAATGTCCCATCGGTACGCGTGTTGTCGCTGATACCGAGATAGCTCGTCCTGAAAACCCGGCGAGTGACCAAACCAGATCTATTTTATTCGACGAGCTTAAGATAAAGTTTACCAGGTCTGATAAGCCAGACACGCTGATAGATAAGCCTCTCGGTAAAAGTTGTGCTATGAGATTGATACACACCAAAATAAAATGTTGCTAATGACGTAACCAAAAGAACTATAGAGGATAAATATCTAACAACGACAATGCCATAGAGAAATTGAGTAGAATGATGACTAGAGCGTGTTCCTTTCAAAATTCGTCATTCTCCCTTTATCAATAGATAAAGCCTCTCTGAACCCTGGCGCCTTCGTTAAGAAAGAATAGAATACTGGCACGATCGGGCGAGCGATGGTATCATACAAAAATTGCCTCGAGCAGTAGAGCATTGACATTCAGCATGTTGCCTTTGTCAGCGCACGACGTCGGTTGACCTGAAATCCAAGAGATAACTCGATCAAAATCGAGTCAAATATATATCGCCTGACTTTCCTCAAATTTACCATTGTTGATAAGCGTTGATAAGATAACATGTTGTTTTGCCAACAACAACTTGTAAGTTTGGAATCAAATCAAATTATCCGCCAAAAAGTTTTGAGTCTTGCTCCAAAATTACGGAAGAGCCGAATTTAGAGTCGTCAAAGCATACCATTCCGCACAAGTTCAAAGGTTGCTACGTGATTGGAAATTTTTAGCTTCAAAAAGGACAGTACGTGAAGACGGAGAAATAATGCAGTTAAACGAGAACGAGGTGTAATTATGAAAATATGAGAAACGATAAGATATGCTCATTAGACTGCCGCCAGTAAGACCTAAGACCGTACAAATCATTTCAGCTACAAGAATTCTAGGCTTGCTTCAGTGAGAGATGATCAACGACGAGTCGATCCTAAGACCTACACATAGGTCTCGGGCTTGACTCTCCCCGGGAACCTCTAATGAATCATACCACGAAACTAGGCACGTGCGCAGGCGGAACAACATGGCAAAGCCAGCCTGCGGCCTGCTAAGCTAATCGATTCCCTGGTACTAGGTGGATCGCTACCTGTCCCTTGAGAGTCTAAGAAGCAGGGGTCGTATGGGCCCGTTCTAATAGGACACCGACGGTGTACTGAGTAACCCGAATTGGTTATTGGGAGACGTTTTTGTTTTGGTTTGGTTTCGATCTAATCGAATCGAAAATTTTTCACTCTAGTACATAATTACCTCAGGCATAACTTTATCAGAAATACTGAATTCCAAGACCGTTTACACGAAACTACTGGCACTATGGTTCTTGAAGCAAATTCTCATGATAAGTTTTTGGACATTGGTTTGCAAGCAATCACGGTGCCTAAATGGGTTATACAGATGTATTTTGAAATTTCAATATAGTGGGCAAACTATTAATGGAACAAAATACTCGGATGGGAATAACTGATCAGCCACTGTGTGTATATTTGTGAGGGATTATGTTGAAAAACATATATAAAGCCAAAATATTATTACAATTCCATGGAGTGGTGCTAGGCTACAAGGTATACTTCGGCAAGCGGAGTTTGTCACACATAACAAAGTCCGGAAGCTTATATTTCGAAGCAGGAACAACTCATTTGTTACTTGACAAATCTTGGTTTTCGAATCTCCACGAATACTCAAATGGTAGCTTAATCCATGAAAAGTTTAGTCTAAAGTGGCAAATAAATTTAAGCAAAGTATAAAACAATCCGTGCTACATCACCCAGATATGCAGCTAAGGCTAGTAGTTTTTAAGAGTTCTTGTCTAGTTCTAGTCTTGTTTTGCTAATTTTGTTTCACAAAACAGTCATTTCAATTCAGGAACCCGTTTACGCAGAAGCCTATCAATTGTTAATGCTCAATTTGAAGACATCGTTAAAGGTCTTTCAGACCGTCATTCAGTTCGTATACTCATATAGGAAGACGCATTTTCCAAAAAAAACTTTTTTCAAAATAACGGGCTGAATCTGCGAGTAGCTTGAATTGAAAAGCTACAAATTGTCATTGAAAACTGAAATTAGCTAAAAAGAACTTAAAAATATGCTGAACACACATACATATAGTTATTGGAATGATAATTTAAACTTCAGAAAATTAAGCTTCACTTCTAAGGAAAGGGAGCTGTGTCCTAGAATATAAAATATTGTATTTTCAGGATTTGTTTCTTTTCGATGGAATTAGCGCAATTAATCTGTTTCTCAGTAGGAATCTAGTAATTTAGGCAACTTTTTTAAAATCCCACGATATTACTTTTCTAATTAACGCTGTTTTCGTAATGGTTGTTGCCATTTGCAACGACGCATTTTGCATTATAATATATGTAAATATATGTTTGCAATAAACTATGAAATGCATAAATAGACGATATTGAGGAAATCGTTTGAAATTACATTCATTCAATAATATACGATTACACGTGTGGTAAGTAAAAAATCGACACATTTATTGCTATGACATATCTATACCCAGACCCGTAGCTACAGGGCGACAAGAGTAGCTCCGCCTCCCTTGTTTCAGCTAGAGCAGTTGTCTTGCAATAAGGAGAACTGTCAGATTCATTTTGCCATTCGTTTGTAACCAAATTTGAGTCCCGTTTGAATAACCACCAGCCACCCCACTTATTTGCTCTGGCTACCGCACTAAACTATTAGTTGAGTAGTATATTGCTTATGGAGCTTTATATGTATAGCAAGTTTTTCACCGACAGTGCACAATAGAGATTCTATTGTGAATACAAATAAAACATTATCGAGGTAAATTAATATCAGAATGGGAGATTGCTTCAAAGCATTTATAATGTGTAACAGCCCGAGTTTTTATGCTGAATTCTAAATATTTAAAACTAGGCCAAAGGGCTTCAAAATTCAGCGGATAAAGGGCGATCGGATACCGGTGGAGCGTGATCGGAGATTTGTTTCTGTATCATTCATAACTGTGTCAAATAAAATGCATATTATACTGTTGTGTTATAAATGTGTAATCACGCTCCACCAGCCCGAGGTGCGCGGGGTGATTTCGCACCAAAATCAAATCAAAATTCTACTGTTGAGGTATCTGATCGATCCCAGGATTGCTATTATGTTATGGATAATGAGGATCTATTATTGTATAATTGGTTTGTACGGGAATGCGGCACGGATGCGTAGTCGGATAGGCCGGGGACAAGGGAAAAGATTTCACGTTCTATCACAATCTGACTTAACAATAGTGTTGATTAGGTGCCCCAGGTGCGCATTCCGGTGCGCATCCGTAAACAATAACGTATATATAATTGTTGTTGAAAAATTAAATGTATACTCTATATGGTGCCAAATGTCAGGATGGGTCAGGGTACTGTGCGAAACCCTCATGGCAAAAGTGCGTTTTTAAGATTTACGATGTTTTGGAACCTGGGGGACCTATCCTGACACCCAGGGAAATAAAGAGTTATTTTGTGTACATAAATATTACATGGGATGCTATAAATAGTTGCTTTATTTTAAGGGAACGTTATGCATATGTGACAAGATGACTAAATTCAACTTGTAAAAGGGTACTTTGCAATTTTTGAAAATTTTGTGATCTTTTAATAGGTTAGGCAAAAAGGGGTGATAACTTCGTAATTAGGGATCTATAAGGTTTCAAAATTACTCATTCGGGTCAACCTAACCCCAACCCGTAAGTACTTATGGACCCCCAATCTGGCGTTTAAACACCCAAACTTTAATGTCCTAAATCACCAGAGCCAAAACCAAAACTCCCCGACTTTTCCAGTCCTGTGTCTCAATTGCGTCCTATACTAACCGTTTCCTTGAAAACCGGGGCCACCCGCCCCAATGGATCTCCGCAGGACCCCATAACTCAGTTGGAACCCGAAATTTTACTATCGTGCACGCATAAAACGGCCTCTAACGGGCCTCCTAGGGGAAATACGTAAAATTTAACGTTCTTATAAGTAGGTGACCCGCCAGGGCATGGATATGATCCTGCCCCCGGCCGCCTACTCCACTTCGTTCCTGAAATATAAATAAAAATCTATCAAAATTTTAGTTTAGCTCCAGCGCCTAAAGCGCTTTTATATTTTGGCAAAAACATAAAAACATAGCCTCGCGGCGACCAGCGCGAGGTTTGGCTATTGATGCCGCCTGCCTTTGTGTTTACCAACAGTTTACGCTTCTGTCACTGACCAAGGGTCTGGACCGTGCTATGCTTGTGTCGATTAATTACCAGGCGTGTTGTGCTTTGTGCTGTTGTAAGCTTCTACCGACATCGCGCTGTTCGACCCATTATTGGGTATACGTTGTGTATATAGTTGGGTATATGTTGTGTATATAGACGTACATACGTGTTCTTTGGATTCACCAGCGGTTGCCAACTTTTCAAATTTTAAATTTTTGTTTTAGGCAGTAGCCAGCAGACCACTGAGTATAAAAGGAGACTGCCCAGTTCCCCGATTGGGACCAGTCGAGAATTTTTGCTTTAAGTTTGGCGGTTGTCACCGTTTTCAAAATTTATTCGCTTTAGGTTTGCGTTTTCTTTTTTTCGTTAAGAATACTAGGGGTGGTTTCTCGCCGTGCCCCCACGTAGGAGAGCCTCCCCTGGTTTTGATACATATTTCGATCATACAAAGGGCCGTCCTTTGCGGACATTGGAGTGTCGGAAGGATGCTCCGCGCGCTCGTAAAGGCCGGGCCCCGTAAAAATTCGCAAAAAACCGTACAAAATTGCTCAAAATTATAGTCTGCACGCATCTCGACTGGTTGCCCGCTCCTCGGACATTTTCTCCATTTACAGGTCCAAGGAGTGATCAAAATTTTTCTCTAAGGCGAATGGCAGGGATCAAAATTTCTGAGTTAATGCAAAGATAGTGACTAAAATTTCTACCATAATCGATAGCGAGTAAAATTTCTACTCTAAGGCAAATCAACCCTGAGGCAAATGATTCGGTTTTAAGATAACCCTCAGGAAACAGAGAGAGTGAGCTGGCACGTTCGAAATTTTAGGAGTGTCGAGACGGTCGCGATCATCGTCGCGGTTTTGGGCGTTTTTTAAGTAATACCCCGCGGAGTTTTTTTTACAAATGCTGGGGTTGCGTTCATCTTCACAAAAAGGCGAAACCACCCAGGCACCCCAAGTCGTGCATTTACGGTAACCGGGATCCTCGGGAGTTCTGGCCTTTGATTGAAAGCCTCTGCTGCTCCTGGCGTGTCTTCTCGGCAGGTCAAGGGGTCCAGACTGCTTTCTACCAATCTCTTTCGAAGAATATCGCGGATCATCCCCCAGCGGGCGACGAACCGGGACTGTCTCAGCTACCATTCGATTTGTTACATAGGCTTAGGCGAAAATTTTTATAACGTGAAGAGACATGGTTAAGAGCTACTTCTAAATAAAGGCTCAGACATATGTTGTAGGTGGTGATAGGAGTGACTCGGGGGACGTGGCCGTTTGCATCCTCGGGTGACACGAGTTGTCCCCTAGTTGTCTAGAACCGAGTAGAACGCCGAATCCCCATTCGTTCGCTGTTTCTTTCACTTATGGTTAGTATGCGATGCAAACGACTGCGGACCGGGACTTGATGACAATTCGTAGGAGGCTCACTAGTTGAGCGTAGAACGAAATAGAGTCTGGAGCTGTCGGTAAGCAGACCGTATTAAACTTTGGTGGGATGTGGGTTTTCTAACCGTGCAACTACGGAGAGAATCCGCGTCGGCACCCTCTCCCGGAACATCTGGGAGCAAATTTAAAGTTGAACCAAACTGGGTCGTTCATGGGCCGCTCCAGCCTCTGGCGCGAATGCACAAAATTTATGGACCCTCAGTCCTGTTCTTCCATCTGGGGTTTTCAGCGCGCAAAGGACAAACATTGTAAATCATTAGGCAGTCAGCATTTTCATTGGCGAAAGGGATAGCTTTTTCATGGGTAAGAGAATTAAACTGACGAGCCCCTATCCGATTAAATATTGACTGAGGATATTGTATTCATTAAGGATATAACAGTTGTATCGGGGTATCTTGCAAGGTACTCGACCTTGATATTGTCATATTATAAGTGATGTATATAGTTTGTGTACACCCCGATTGGGTGGTGTTTATGAGATGTGCAAAATACAAAAAAGGATTCAATAGTAAATCAATCGAACCATGTGTGATTTTCTGAAGCAGCTCGAAACACTTTGTTAATAGATTAGATTCGCTAGCAAAATTTTAAGCTTCCCTGCAAATTAGATATTAAGCTCAAAAGCAGATTCAGTGCAGTAGAGAATCTAAATTGATCAATGTTCCCCCTTTTTCGGTTTAGCCTCGCCGGCGCGAGCATCCTCGCAGTTCTCGGCTTACGTTGCTGGACCTACTCCCTCGTTACACCCCGCCTAGTACCCGTGTGTATCTGAACTATCAGGAACTTCTCTTTGCCGCAACCGTTGCCCCTAACAACCGCGTTGCATAGCTTGCTTCCTGGTTCCCCCGCTCGAGCATCAAAGTCCGACACCCGTCGCAGCTTAGTACTTGAACTTCCAATATTCACTCGATCCCAAGTCTAGGTACTCAAAGGGAATGGGGCCTCCGCCTCAGTGCCACAATGTTACTCTAAACAATCAGATTCCGGGGACCCCATTAGAATCGCGACCGCACGTGGTACTAGTTATTGGGTTAAAACAATACCTTTCATTAGGACAAAACGGGGGAGCCTCGCTAGGCTGTATCGGGACCAGATAACCCCGCTTAGGGGATTAAGTGAATTAGGAGGGAAAGGCGAGTCAGCCTTATTACTTGTGAGCAAGCTTAAGGGTTGTCTCTCCATCAGGGGGACCTTCATACTATTAGACATGTGGGCCAATATAGGGACAGGCCGAACACCCTGGTTAACCCGCCGGCAGCCTGCTAAGCTAAGCGGTTCCCTTAGATCATCGCACAGATAACCGAGGAGTCGTGGAAGCCGGGGTTGTCCTGGCACCACACCAAGAAAAATGGTGGTGCAGCTGGGATCCCTTAGGGCCAGAACTGGTACTAGTATAATGTACGTGATTTTATGATAGATAAAACGGAAACAGAATCTGCACATTGCATTTGTGATTAATGTAACGTTTAGGTGCCTAAAGATGACATGAATTACAATGTGTTTGTGTACTGGGACTAGTTCTGGTCTGGCCCTAAGGGATCCCAGCTGCACCACCATTTTTCTTGGTGTGGTGCCTGGACAACCCCGGCTTCCACGACTCCCTGGTGAACTGCTAGCTGACCTAAGGAATCGTTTAGCTTAGCAGGCTGCCGGCGAGTTAACAAGGGTGTTCGGCCTGGCCCTATGTTGGCCCACGTATCTAGTGATATGAAGGTCCACCTAAGGGAGGGTCAACCCCTAGGCCTGCTCACAGGTAATAAGACTAACCCGCCTTTCCCTCATTTCACTTAAATCCTTAAGGGTGGTGAGTTTTCCTGTTTTAATCTAGCACACGTGAGCCTAGGTCCGACGGTAAGTTTGGATAGCTCAGTAAGACGTTTCGCGTTAAAATGATAACACGAGGGAGCGCCTGGGTACTTATCCCAAGGCCCTCATCTAGTGCAAATTTCCATTAAAATGGGGAACCGAAACCTATCTACAGATTCCGACACTGAGTCAGAGATTGGTTTAGTTGATTCTCGCCTAGGTAAAGCCCAGTTAGATTGCACGGTTTCTTAGCCGGTTTGGTTGCCTGGCCTAGGTTACTATTATGATCAAACATGCTCCGTTGAATCTTGATCATAAGTGAAGGCTTTCGATCCTTCCTTGAAAATTTTATTAATTGGTATTAACAAAACGTATCGCCTAGCATAAACGTAACACTCCAGCACTTTATTAATACAAACCGCAATTATGCACCAAGCATATAGACATAACATTAATGCAATATTTTTGTGGTTACCTCGCAGGGCACCCACTATGGGAACAACAGGTGATGTGGTTCCCTCCAGGGACTGCCCCGATGCGTGGGATAAGAAAAATTTCCCCGTCGTGCCCTAAATTTTATTCCCCGTTATCAAAACACCTACGTAGTCATCCTTATTCACTCCACGCTTAAGCTCTATTTCCTTTTTGTGTTCTTAGCAGGTTAGGATCATTGACGATGCCGGGAGCCACTTGCGAACATTCCGTGATTATTGTAAAATCAGTTTTTTATTACGATCGAAAACAAACTATGCCGGAATAGGATAAAAAGGGAGCCGTGTTACCAAAAATGGGAAGCCAAATGCCGTGCATCCTGACTTCGGGACGGCGTTGCTTGCCTTCCGAAGATCTTAGGGTCATACCTTTGACACGAAAACGAGGACCCTACCGCGTCTACACGGCGTAGAAGTCCGCGCCTGATGATTTTGCTGAAACTTGGAGAAACGTTTTGCTTATAGAACTCCTCAGGGAAATAGCTCGACTAAGGGGGCGGTCTCGAGTAACTTTGTTAAGCTTAGATCAATTTGACACGTCGCAAGTGACTCCAGTCTGCTCTATACGTTGACGTAGCGCCACTCCGAGTATTTCCATTTCGCATTCTGCTCCGTGGTCATTTACAGCACCGAGGCTTGGAATGATCGCTATCACGTTTCCAAAGTAGAGCGGTTTGCCTTGAGAGCGTAAAGCTAAATTGACTTGCGCTCTGAGGCACATTGGGATTCCTCTAATCCGATAAAGCCTGCCTGAAACGGGATGTCATAACGCACGGGGGTTTAGGATACGTCCGACCACCCGACGATGGTTATTGAAGATTAAAAGCTGACGCGTTTCTCTACCGTCTCTATACGGCGTGGAGTACCCGTCTGAAATTTCCGGTTATGGAACCCCACTCGTTCACTTGAAACACTCAGGGTAAGAACTGTAATTTCGGCAGTTCCATAGGGATCTCCATTTTTATTACTGATGTAAAAGTCTCTCAGGGCCTAAGACGTAAAAGATCACGTCCGTTCGGGTGCTGTACTCCTTTCGCTTCGTGTCTAGCATGCCTTACACTAGGATGACCTGAAGCCACTCACACCCTACTGGTATGTGAGCGAATCGGACTGTTCTCCAAGCTGAAAACACGTGGGTTAGCCTTAAATGCAAAAGACGAAACATGGGTGAGCAGGCGTGGAGAAATCCGAGGTCCGGCGGGATCCTAGCGTGCCCGCCAAGACTGCGGGGCCCTCAACTATCTCATTAAAATTGACGAAGTTCCCCGCCGTGTCTACACTGCGGAGCGAACTGGTTTTCGATGGGGTGATCAAGTACGAAACGACTGAAAAGCTCAGGGAATACTACTCTGAATTTAAGCGGAGATTGGCTGATGAACTTTTGTTTGTGCTTAACTAATAACATGTGCGCGTGACTGCCTCCAGGTCATCATTAATTATTTGTCGCCTTACCCCTACCGTGTCCCTGTGTCCTTCCCCTTCCCCGTGTGTTCTTTACTCCCCGGTTCCTACTCACATCAGTTAATTAATTTTCGCCCCCCGGGTATAGAGAACAAAAATGCGACCCGGCGAGCGGGAAACCAACCGAGAACCGGAAACTTTGTGAGCAATCGGAACGCGTGTTCTCAAATTTTATCGAGGCTCGAACTTACGGCTGCGCGGAGCAGCCGTCGGACGCGCCAGCACCCGCAAGGGCAGCCCTTCCTAGATAATTTTGACATGAAGCAAATCACCAGGAGAGACTCTGCACTGCGTCTACACAGGGAGAGGCTCTCCTGGGTAAAATTTAAACGAAACAAAAAGCAAGGCTAAGAAAAACTGCAAAACCTTTGAACAAGCGAGAAACGTGACACTAGCGACAACCGCCAAATCAAAAGGCCGCTAAGCTTATCGTCGCGACTCCCGACTGGTGCCGACGCTGCGTCAAGCCTTTTCCTTTTATACCCCTACTCTACCCCCTTTGGCATTTTGTCCCCCATTGTGCTGCTAAAATTTTAAAATCTCAAATTACCAATACCGGTAAATAACACAATAAACATAAATATAAAACAAATGCATCTGAATATAGGCGAAAACCCAAATATCTACCTTCATTGCCGGCCTCAAACCCTAATGGGCACTGTCGCTTAATATAATGCAGGAAAACAACACTGTAGCCTGGCACAATGCGAGAAAAACAACGCACATAGCAAGAAGTCGCGGAAGGGTGCCAGAGAGGCCAAGCCTCGCGCTGGTTGGCGTCAAACACCAAAATATACGGGCGCTCAGGGCGCTCGCAACTTTCAAACATCTACGGATGTATTCTCCGATTGTGAGTGAACGGTGAAGAGTAGGCGACCGGCTGGTCGCCTACCGATGAAGATATTATTTTAAGTGTAGGACAAATAGGTGGCCCGTTAAAGGCCTTTTTCTGCGACAAAACTAGAATGTTTTGCTACCTTAAGAGGGTTATTGGTATTCTGTGCGGACCGTGGGGTTAGGTGGCCCGGTTTTCGGTGAAATAGTTAGGGTCAGATAGCGTGGGGCGTAGAGCTCAAAAATCGAGGAAGTTTTGGTTAATTTGGTTGAGACCTGAGACGTTAAAATTTGCGCGTTTAAGCACCTAGTTAGGGGCCCATAAGTGGTTACGAGTAAGGGATAAGCTGAGCGGAAGGCGTGATTTTGAAGCCTTAAGAGACCCTATTGGTGATGTCATAGTCCTACGTTACGTGAAGTTTAAGGAAAATCCAAAATTTCCAAATTTCGAAAACCCCTTATATGTAACAGCCCGGAATTTTAGGGATTTTATCAGGATATATAAGAGGGAGAAAATATCCACAATTTAGGTCAAAGTACGGGGCAAACGTCACGGGATGGGCGATCGGATACCGGTGGAGCGTGACTGGATCATTATATTGTGTACCATTTGACGTTTCGTTGTTATAAAAATAAAATGTACCGTGATTACGAGTTACTGTATTGTCACGCTCCACCCGCCCGAGGTGCACGGGTTGATTTTGGCACCACAACAGAATACTCCCGCTACTCAGTGTGGTATCCGGTCGGCTCTAAATGAATTGCATGACATAACATGTGTTGCTGTAATAATGTGTTAAATGCGTATATTGGGGGAGTAGCTGCGTATCCGGATAGGCCGGGGACATGGAGACGAAATTTTGCGACTTCATTTTCAACGAAATCCAGTCGGTGCCCCAAGGTCGATCCCGGTGCGCGCTCACAGTGGCATTATAATCTTGTTATTATTAATACTGGTTGATATTTTATTTGCGAGACGGTGAGAGGCATTTTCGTACTGTGTGTCAGGATGGGTCGGGGCATCGTGCAGAATCTTTGTCAAAGGCTAACGCGAAATTTTACCGTAAATCGACTTTCGGAGACCCATCCTGGCATGCGGTTGCGGAACAACTGAGCCCAGGAGCGAAGCGAGAAATTTTCGGGAAAGAATAGCAACCGAATTTATCTAAAACGTAAATTTTATAGGGCCTACTCAAAAGCGAAATTTCAATAGTTGTCAGACATCCAGGGCCAAGTAGGCTTATCTCATCGTTAATAGGGTTCCTTAAGGCTTCAAAATTTCGCGGTCGGGCCAGGTTGGCCCTTACCGGTAAGTACCTAGGGACCCCCAACTAAGCGTTTAAACCCCCAATTTTCAAGAACTTAAATCTCGATCGAAATAACCAAAACTCCCCAATTTTTCGGTCCCCGCACTTCCAGAGGGTCATACCCTAACTATCCAGTCGAAAACTGGGGCCACCTAACTTAACCGGTCCGAACAGGACCCTGATAACCCTATCGGGACACCAAAATTTTATGCTTTCATCTCACAAAACGGCCTCTAACAGGCCACCTATGGGATATATATTAAATCTGATATTTTTATCAGTAGGCGACCAGCCAGGGCGTGAACCTGGTCCCGCCCCCGGCCGCCTACTGTTTTCCGTTGATCCGCTATCACAAAAAACGTGGCCGAGTTTTGATACAATTCCGGCGCCCTGGGCGCTCGTATATTTCTCAGTTTGGAAATTGCCTCGCCGGCCAGCGCGAGGTTTAGTTATTTTGGCATTTGTCGGCCGCTAGGCTGTAGGCCTGCTGTTGTTGCCCGTCTCTGTTTACATCGCTGTTTGACCGCTGCAGGCGGCTATACATAATATGCGCAGCTGGTCGCTTATTGTGCTATTAGTTGTATATATATATAAAATGTTTGGTTTCTTTTATATTTGATATTATTTGTGGTGCGCGGCAGTTTTCAAAAATTTGAAAGTTTTCGTACACAGCAAGATTTTAGAGGGCTCTGGATAAGACTAAGGGGGGGCGCGATAAGGGTATAAAAGGAAAAGGCCCGGCCCAGCGTCGGAGCCAGTCGAGTTGTGGCACAGACCAAGTGGTCTGTTTTCAGAGTCGGGCGGTTGTCGCCCTTTTTACTGTAAGTGGTTTAAAGATTTTGTTTTCTGTTTGCGTTGCTTTTCTTTCCTAGGTGTGTCTCCTACTGTGTAGCACAGGACGGAGCCCCTAGTGACTCTGTAAAGTTTCGAAATTTACCTAGTCGGGGCTGCCCTTGCGCGTGCGGGCGCGTCCGACGGATGCTCCGTGCACTCGCAAGTGCAGTCCCAGCGAAATCGAGAAGGTCACACGTTAAATTGCTCGCAAATCATAAACGCTCGACTGGTTCCCCGCTCGCCGGGTCGCCTTTTGTTTTAGACCCGGGGGGCGAAGTTTAGTGATGTGAAAGGGTTAGGGGATAAGGAATACACACGGGGAAGGGGGAAGGACACTGGGACACGGGAGGGGTAGTGAGCTGAAGCAAAGTGTTCTTGGAGTAAAAATTTTAGTAGCGTGTTGACCTGGAGGCAGCCGCTAAGGCAGATAAGAGTTGAGCATAAGCATAAGATAGCGCTGGGCTTTCCCCACCAAAATTCGAGCATTTTGACCCTGAGCATTTCGTTTAACGAGTCCGTGATTAAGTTGTTTCAAAACTAGTCTTCCAGGCCGTTTAGACACGGTAGAAGACCCTCACAATTTACAGCAAGCAGTTTAGGACCTCGCCACAAATTTGCACTATGCAACATTTCTAAATTTTCAAACGATTTCCAAAAGACCATGGAGCTCATTCTGACTCGTGCTCCATCCGCGCTCGCTTTCGAATCAATAGCTTGAGTCGAGCTTAAGCCATAGGAAAAATATAAGAACTACTCCAGGTCGCACGACGTAAAGACCCAGTATTGGGGAAGGAGAGAGAGAGAGCGGTCCGCTCGGGACGGACGCAGTCATTTGCACGCGGGCAACAATTCAAACAAAAATTTGAGAATGGAACCCCTGACGCTAGCCCCATAAATTCGAGCTTCAACTCTGAGATTTGGTTCCGTCTCAATGAAAATTCTATCGTCCAACCCAAAATGCAGACGGGTCTCAGGCCGTTTAGACACGGTAGAGCACTCCGTCCCGTATCTTTACAATAGAACAATCATCGATGGGTTGATGCGGCCGCTCCATAGGGAGTGACGTATCAGGACCTGTCGTGCGTTGTTGTCCCCATTTCTCACGGTTTTGCAAATCTATTATTCTAACCATGCAGGGGTATCTGAAGTGTTTTAAGCTTAAATCACAACCAGTCTCTTTTGGTACTCAAACTGAGCAATTCGTTGAGGGTGCGGCAGCACGTGCCCTGTCCATGCTGGCAAATGACTGCGGGCCTTCAGCTAAATTAAAGGCGCTCGGAGAGGAGCATGACCAAAACAGGAAACGAGACGGAGTCAGCTGCAGTGTATAGGCAAGTCAAATTTTAAGGCAATTCTTGTGCTCGCACCCGTTAGTCGAGCGACGATCCTGAGAAGACTACAAAGTGATTGTTTCCCCAGCCTTTTCTGTGAAAGAAACTTATAGGCGCAGACCCATAAACCGTTTAGACACGGCGGGTTTCGACACGGCGCCATCTTTTCATGTCAAGCCATCAATTCGAAAAATCTGTGCGAAATAAGCAAAACTCGGGAGGCACAGCAGCGCATCCCCCTTTTCACAACGACCCGCGTTTTAACCTGACCCCGGCGCACGCAGAGTTTGACGACAAACTGTCAGTACAAGTAACCAGCAGCTGACGTCCGGCCTCAAGATAAAGGACGGCACATAGATGGAGCACAGAGTGAAACAGGGAAATGACAAGAGGATGTCGGATAGTCCAGAACGTTTTTTACGGGCGAAGCCAACCAACGGTCGGCAAGGGAAATTCCTTTCGGCGTCCTGTCAGGCGGGTAGGGCAGCCCACAGGGTGCAAAACGTCGTCGCAAGCTGAGCTGATTTTTACGTGGGAATTAATCAGGATTCGCATCACCCATTCGGTACCTGAGTATATTACGGGTTGCCCTGCGAGGTACCCGAGCAATTTGTTGTATATAGATTGCGTTGGCTATTCGGATGCAATATTTTGTGTTTGACATCAATAAAGTGTTAGAGTGTGAAGTTCTTAATCGGCGATATATTTCTCGTGTAATGATTATGTCAATGCTCTAAATTATAAACCATCGAAAGTGGACCTAAGGTCAAATTGCAATCCATAGGATCTCAACCGTACCTGAGTCAAGTAAAGCTTTCCTAGATTTTCTCGAGAAGAAGTACACGACCCGTCAAGGCAACGCCGCAGCGGCAAATGGTAAATCTAACCTTAGGTCTAGTCCCTAGGTTCTCATCTAGGCTCGTTTTGGTAGTCGGTGCACGGCTATGTTCAAATTTATTCTCGCTAGACCGGGACCCCGGAGATGGACCTCCAGGTGTTCCCTCAAGCTACTAGTTTGACAGAAGACTTCTTGTTAAACTCCTCAAAATTTATTGTAGGATCTAGGCTCCTGCGTAACAGACTACAACCAGAAATCGCGCCTCCATTTAGGATTTAAACAGAATTGAGGGAAAGGCGAGTCAGCCTTATTACCTGTGAGCAGGCTTAGGGGTTGACTCTCCCTCAGGGGGACCTTCATGCCATTAGACACGTGGGCCACAATAGGGGCCAGGCCGAACACCCTGGTTAACCCGCCGGCAGCCTGCTAAGCTAAGCGGTTCCCTTAGGTCATCGCATAGATCACCGGGGAGTCGTGGAAGCCGGGGTTGTCCGGGCACCACACGCCGAGAAAAATAGTGGTGCAGCTGGGATCCCTT
The DNA here is from genome assembly GCA_030248225.1 of Trileptium ribeirensis. Classification (NCBI taxonomy): domain Eukaryota; kingdom Metazoa; phylum Nematoda; class Enoplea; order Enoplida; family Thoracostomopsidae; genus Trileptium; species Trileptium ribeirensis. The sequence continues at coordinate 18,211 of JASANE010026337.1, forward strand.
AGGGCCAGAACTGGTCCTAGTACATATAAACAATGTTACGTTAGGGTTCGGCCAACTTTGTATTGCTTTTTACTACAAGCATAGTATATGCAACATATTGCATCTATTCTGCATGACAGGACAGGTCTCCGAGATCGAATTGCAACAAAATTTCCAGTTTCAATTTCGATTATGATTCCGCACAATGCCCCGACCCATCCTGACACGCAGTACAATTAAATTATTACAACAATATTAGCCGTACGCAATGGGATCGGCCTGAGGGCACCGAATCAGTGAAACCGAAAACAGCACCGTGAAGATCTAGCCCGTTGTCCATGGCCGATCCGAGTGCGCAGTCGTTTCTCCATAATACATTTTATAACCATACATACGTTATCCTGAGGTTGCATTTGGGGCCGACCGGATACCTGCAAATGATGCTAACAATTTGTTATTTCCCATGCGAAAAGGTCATGCCCTCGCACGTCAGGCAGATGGAGCATGATTACTGCAATAATTACAAATCATTATAACAACGATATGAAATTTTGAAATTCCATAAAAATTCGGGCTGTTACATTTGAAATTCAATATTGTGTTCCATTTTTCATCTTGAAAATACGCGAGCAACAATTGGTATGCAAAAGTTTTATGTTAATATTGCAGTGGACGTAACCGATAATCTAAAACAGATTCAGATGTCACAAAATGTTTAACGAAGTGCGACAATTCAATAATATATTTTTTCTAAATGGACTAAAAGGAAAAAGGTTACACAGTAATCACACTTAAAGTACCATTTGTTGGAAGACTTCAGCAGGTAACTGTATACCGAAGTTGAAAACCTTAGGCTCGGGTAGACCCATTCCGCCAAACGGTCCCGTTATTTTATGGATCAGTACCGAGAAGGTTTCGTCAAAGCGGAAAGATGGAATTGATTACACAAGAAAGTAAAAGACAGTAAAATTGTCGTCCCGTTGTTGTCCCAAGTAGTAAAACCCAGAATTACACCAGCGAAAACCATGTATAATATCACCGTTACGCAACAGAATTTGTGAAATAGTATTTATCGTATGCGTCATATGTTTTTTGCACAGCCGATGGTAAATAGGCACCACAAAGCGTTTAATGTCATAAGTAACAGCACATGGAAACCGATACAGGTTGAAAAAAATCGGAAATAAAGACAGTGCCTGAAAACCTTGACAAAAATAACTTTATTTAAAAGCAGAAATAGTTAACCTTTTAAAAGAGTCGAGGTCAACGTGAGGAATTAATAATTTTCTTCTGATATATGTCTTGTTCACATTTAAACCTCGCTGATTTTGTATAAATCAAAGCCTAAAAAGAAAAGTTTGAAAATGTGTTTCAAACGGTGCAATAGATGCTTAAAACTAACTACCTGCATTGTCCAAAGTATTAAAGCTGTGGTACATGCTCAAAAAAACAAATGCATTTCAGAAACTTAACTGGTTACTTTATCGAGTTAACTAAAATTTAAAAGAAACATAAACCAGAGCTTTGTTCATCATCTTTCCGTTTTATTTATTATTGTCATATCACCGTCCTGGACCGTGCGTTGTTGGGTTATATACATATAAACAGCTTAGTGCGGGGTTTCGAGCGGCAGCCCATGACTCAGAAACTTTACTGGTTCTTATTCGAATTAACTAAAATTTAAGAGAAAGATAAACCAAAGATTTGTTCATCATCCTTCCGTCTTATGCGTTAAAGTCACATATCACCCTTATAAACCGTGTGTTGTTCGGTTACAAATAAACAGCTTAATGTGGGGATTTCGAGCGGCAGCCCTTGACTCAGAAACTTTACTGCTTAATTTACCGAATTATAATTAAAATTTAAAAGAAACATAAACCAGAGCTTTTCTCATCATCTTTCCGTTTTATTCATTATCGTCACATATCACAATTATGGACCGCGCGTTGTTGAGTTACAAACAGACAGCTTAGTGCGGGGTTTCGAGCGGCAGCCCCTGAGTTACGTAATATATGCTCATAGAGAACACGCCGCGATACCATCTACGTCATGAAATGTCACCGAAAGTTTACTACATCTCGCACTTCACAGCTCGTCCTCACGTTTCGAATAATCTTCTTTTTGGCAGGTAGTAATAAAAAGAAGTGCCATCTTCGGGAACCAGCACGTTTCATGCGCAGCACATACCCGAGCCACCTAAAGCGCCAACGCTTTACTGTATAGCCAACTGTTTGCATTCACTGGCACCCATGTCGAATATCCTTGTTAGGAATATGATTTCGAAGCGAGACGCAAAGGACACGGCGGTAGCGTATCATCTATAAGACATTGTGTCGGCGACTGTCGCTTTCTCTCATTACCCTCGCTGGCATATAGAAAGCAAGTCATCACGGCCTCTAGGAAGACCTTTAGCTTTGTTTGCGGCGCAAACTGTCTGCGCAACCACGTACGTTTATTAAGGCATGCGAACGTTCCAGATACCTTAGCAACTCTATTGGTGATCTCCGACTATGTCCCACCTTTATTGTTAACCACTGATCCGAGGTATAGAAAGTTAAGAGGTCAGAGAACACGTGATATGCAAGGTTTAATACAGGCTCATAACTTATTTCTTCATTTACTGCTTCAAAAGCTCCTACAGCAAGGTAAATTGACTGCCCAATCCACGGCGTAGCTGAAAAGCGTAGTACCCAATATACATCCTTGCCTTACACCGGCATTTATAGAAAACGCCTCTGAGGTGGAGATGTAGCCACGTATATCAGCGTCCGTGCTGCGGTGCGCCGTCCTAATCATCCGAGCTAACTTATTATGACGTCCATCTACCTCCATAATTGCGAACACTGATGCGCGGGGGATTGAGTCGAAGGCGGCTCGGAAGTTCACAAAAGCCACCAGCGTATTGCGACGAAATTTATGGCGCGTCTGCAGTACCTGCCGAAGGTGAAGATTTGGTACCTACATCTGCGGCCAGGGTGAAAGCCGGCTTAGTTTTGCGTTTGAAGTCTACGCAGCATGATCGAAACCTATTCAGTACTACGATTTCGAGCATTATAAGAGCAATCGGAAGCAGTGAGTTGCGTCGATAGTTTTTATAGCAGAAGGGCAAAGCACCGTTGTTCTCCATTCGGCAGGTATCCGCTCCTGATGCCATATTGCCTTAAACAACTTCTCCAACGCGAACAGACAATATCTTCGCGGTAGCTTTAAATGCCTAAGGCTCCGGGTGCTGCCGCCAACGCCAGATGATTTTCCAGATTTGAGCGCTTTAATAGCGTCGGTTATTTCTGTAGACGAAAGCGGTTCTTCTGGACCATTGATGTCGTATTTGAGCTAGTGTTCCAAATCTCCGAGCTTGATGGCTCTTTTGGTGGCTTTGCATTCAGGACTTGTTCGAAATTATCCTTCCACCGCTCCGGTCAGTTTGCTTAATAGCGGATAATGTTGCCGTTAGAGTAAGACACTGTTTCAATGTGTGCTCCAGGCAGGCGGAGATTCACTAATTTCTTGGATCTTGGAACAACTCCTTTGTGGTTATCCACATGGTCCGCGTGATTAAGATCGTCAGCGACACGCAACCAGTAGGCATCGGAATCCTCTTTTACGATTGTTATCAGTATGCTTCATTGGAAGCGATCGCAGCTTGTCGTTGTTGGTTACTTTAGCTCACTGGGCCAGCTTCAACGAGGCGTCCGGCATCCAGCTTACATTTTTCCTTGAGCAGAGTTGAGCGGCGCTCTGAGATTCTATCAGCATGATGTCTCGAATTTCATCTCAGATGACATCGACATTGGGATCCGGTTTTGGGGCTGAGGGTGACGCAAAGCGATTGCTTATACAGCATCGGTACTTTTGTCTAGCGGTGGCCTCAATAATACATGGAGCATCTGATCGTCTGAAGCTTTTGGTAGACCATGTGGTGAGCAGCTTATGGCGTGCTTCTGCTACAAGCATGTCGTGACCGGTGTTAGTCATGTTACCCCAGTAGGCCCGACAGTCATTAACACAGAAACACCACCGGCGCTTTCGCAGGTTGAGGTCGAACTGGATGCGATACTACCCATCGGGTGCTGGCCGGGTATAAGGATACAACTCTTTGTGCGTGTACTGCTGATGAATAGGTCCGGCACTTTGGTAAATTTGCGAGAGTCAAAATTTGTTGTCATTTAAGCTGACCACTGCATACCTTCCAAACGTAAATGTGTCTTAATTCAGCCAACTGTCCCACTTACGCAATAAAATTGCCACAGACCATAAGGGCGTCACCTGGTGGGCACGGATTGAGCGCTTCAGCCTGAAACTGAGTGATTCCCTGCGGACCACTATAGGTACAAGCCGGGAAGCAACCACAAACACCACCACTTAGAGTGTTTTTCTTCCACCGTGCTGCTATGGACATAGTACAATTTATACGGAGTCAGACACACGTCCGATAAGGAGTGTGTAAGGACTTTGGTGAGAATTCCAGTTTGCCTGAGTTTGATATACACGTTACATCGATGCCCCATGTGTGGAGAGATTCTGTGAGTAGCTCACATGCGCCACATTTATGCAGCGTGAGATTATTCTAGGAAGATATTTTCAATGTTTCTTTACACAGATAATGTTTGGTTTTAGCACTGGCACAGTTTTTATAGTACCCGCACCTTTAGCTGACTGTGCGTCGTCTGGCTTGGATGCGGTAGCTCAGTTTGTTAAGCAATTTACATGAATTCATATTAGTGATGGCTTCATGAAGAGCTCACCGACTACTGTGTGCATAGTTCCAGTAGTCCATTATGGAAGCAGCTTGTCGTTAGATGCCAACAGATGCAGGGGCTCCATCTATCAGTTGCCGCTAGACATTAACAGTCACACAGCTGGAATTGATTTGAGAGAATTGACTTTTTAACGTAGTTTGTTACCCACGAAGTAGATCAGGCTTTACGAAGCTTTTACTCGCCTTGACACAGAACCGTCGTTGTGTTTACGCAACCATTTTATATAGAAGTAGGCACAACCCTACAATCCAGCTGCAGCCTTGGCATCTGTCGTTGCTTGGTCTACGACTGCTTATTGGGCCAAACGCATTATTCGCAGCTAACTTTCATACTAAAGGCCGTTCCACTATCCGCCACTAGTGGACGCGGCTTGTCACCGTGGAACTCGGACCTCAATTGCCTAAGATGTCATGAGTGTAAAAGATATATATATACATATATACATATATTTATTAAAACGAAATCCAACACCAGTATACAGGCTAGGCCACAGGTACAATATACACCTTTCCGATTGGCTGGACAGAATGGACAACAATAATAGGAACACGAAACTAAAATGTAGTAAAATTTTAACGCAAACAACTATCGTACATCAAATATTTCGCTGTTTAGAAAATTTGTGGTTTCGCGATATTTTGTACCTAAACTAGAATGTTTCTTCGCCAATACTGCAAGATTTCATTGGGAAACTTAGCGTTCTAAAGCGAAATTGGCAGTTATGCAATAAAACTCTGGTACATAATTCTAGCTGTTTCACTCTACTGAAACTTAAAATATTTTATAAGTTGGTTAATCAAAACTCCTCTTGTTCGCTTATCCATACGATTTGCTTTTTGTTGTGAAGGCAATTCGCGTTTCAGATCCAAAATTTGACGATAGTAATCGTGTTCAACACCCAAACATACGCTAAAAATATCTAATCCTTCATCGATAAACGGCTTTGACTCTTCAAAATGACCGCCAAGAACACATGCATAGGCAATTTTAAGCAAATGAAATGCTCGAGATTTAAAATAACGTGGATAGCATATATCAAGGGCTGGCAACGCAGCTCGTCCGTAGTCAGGTACGCGGTCGATGAAACGTTTTTGTACAAATGCGGACTGAATAAAAAGGCTATACGCATCGAAGAGGATAATATTTGAGCCATGAAGACAGACGCGACCAGTTTCTATTGTCTTCGACAATGCGTTCAGATCAACAGTTGACTGAGCGTTATTGTCGAAACTATCTTCAAGCATTCGACTGGTATTTGATATGAAGGTCGACAGCTTTTCAAACGATGAATCAGACATTGTTTTGTGACATTTTTCGCATTCTGAATGTATACAAATGTATCACGTTATAGGCTTTGTTTAGAACAGCCATCACCTACGATGTGGGCACTTGTGTTTAGCACAGTTTTGGCAGTACCACTGTTTTGTTAGAGCCATGAAGCATTCACAAACATATATAAAGGCTTCACAATGACTCGCTATTCGAAAATATTTAAACAGAAAAACTTGTTGTTCAACGAAATTCTCTTTTACTATCACATAAAATTTCCTAGTTAATAACTATTTGTCTAAGAGATCAATTGCAAATTGAAATCGAAATTTTGAGCTACAGAGTTTCAAGACTGTATTAATTGTCAAATAAATATTTCGAACAGATTTTAGCGTAATTATGTGCAATGCAAAATATTATTGAAGGCGCGAGAAGAAACGACATGCCTCACCTATGCATGAGTAAGTTTAAGGTACTCCCCCTGCCATCCTCTTTTGTTATTACCGATTGACGATCGCTTGTTCGGTGTACCGAAGATCCGTAACAGTATAAATGAACGTAAATTCGACCTTCTGAAAAACGAACTAAAAACGTTAAGGAACAAAATTTGGTCCGATTAATAAGCCATCTTAAAATAAAATGTATCATCTCATTTGACGTTTCAGAGTTAGAGCGATGCCTAGTTTGCGAACGTGGAGACGCCTTTTTTATGCTTCACAACACTCGTTACAGAACAGCGAAATTAAGTATTTATTAGGCCTGTATGTGTTAGTTAAGGAAAATACATTGTACTCACTCTATTATACTCCCTCGGTGATGTATTAAGTATATATAATGTAGATTGTAGCAAACCTAAACTATCGTGCAGCTGTGCTGCACTCGGTGTGCTCACTATATTTGGCACTACAGCACTATTTCCGAGCATTAAAAAATAAGGAATAGCGTTTTGATTTATATTATGCGGCGTTCACGTTATAATGTCCCCAACGTTTGAAACCTATGTACACCACACAGTGTCAGGCACACTGTTCACAACAGGGTGTCTTAGACACTCCATGATTTCAATAAATTTTTTCAGAGCTAGCTAGTTACGCGTATTACAACTTCTCGACAGTGTCAGGCACACTGTGTCTTCTGGCAGTTTTATTGACAGTGTTCGGAATTATTTGAGCAATGTTCACATAAGCTAGATACAAATATCGTAAATTAAAAAAAAACTACACAGCACAGTTGGCTAATAGACAACATTAGCTACAGACGGTGTCCGTTATAGATAATTCGTGCCAAATTGGTAGCTAAGGGAGTGTATGACACTGTCAAGAAAAAATGTGGTAGCTAGGGGTGTGTGGTACACCCTCGGCAATTGATTTACAGTATGGGTGTCACCCTGACTGTCTATACAATAGGGTCGCGACTACAGGGGGACAAAAGTTCCAAACAGCGGGAACATTATAACATGAACGCCGCATTAACGTGACTCACTATAATGGGAAACGTTCGGAAACATTAACGTTACTAGGTCCCAGGGAATAGCCCTTTTCACCGGTGGCGGGAGGGGGAGGCGTGGTAGGGTGTGGCAAAAGGCGGTGCGAGCAGCAACTATTGGTTCGGGTAATCTGTTTTGCAGGTAACAAGACTCTCCGGAGCGGGTTACCGCTACCCCCTGTGAACATGTATGATATCTATTTTCACCGTCGATAAAGTTGTGCATACTGTATCGGATTGGATGGAATGCGATGTAAACATTCTATATACGATGCTCGTGCTAATCGAATTGAATCGAAAGCAATGCGAAGACGCCTAAGATTTAAGTCAAGTGTTTCTGTGGCATCGGCCAATAAAAACATACAACGCTATATGGCAATAAGGTTATAATGTTATTCTGTATATATATTGGTAGCGTTCATTTTTCAACATTTAGTAAACATGTAACGTGTTTTTTGTTAATGCTACTAAGCGGATAGTCTCGTATTGCGGTGTGATGTAGAAGTTAACGATACATTCTCCATGGTGTTTTTGTAAGCTAACGACGTATGAGATCCGTTCCGTGCCTAATATAGCTTGTTAGCAGAACACCTACATATTTGCTCAGTAATAAAGATTTTATCGCTAAACCAGCTTTTTACTTAAAGTTCGTAGTTTTCTGACTCTACCTAAAAGCACGGTACGATGTAAGGGGCCATTTCACCTTCACCTGCACATTATAACGCTAGAAAAAAGTGCAGCTTAGGACGGGTAGTTGGGGGGCGGTGTCCCTCGACAGGCTTTACTGTAAGACTAATATAAGCAGGGAAGGTAGTATATCGATAAAATAATAGCATGCATTTAACTTCTACCCCGAAAAATTACATTGGTCATCAATCCTATTTGATGCAAACCATATATGCTGAAGGGGTTCAGGGGCGACCCACTTCCCCCCTAGGCCTTGGACCCCCATCCTCCGAGACCCTGGTCTACCCTCTGAAAGTACCACATTACGCCCTGAGATGACGCCCCGCCAACCTCGGGGAGTCAGCATGTATGGATGCTGCAATATATAGTATGCTCTCAAACACGGTTTAATTAAGAATACATGTTCACGAACAATAAATACTTTCAATATTTTAACTATAAGAATATTACATGTTGTTCGCGAACAAAATTTTATTACATACCGTTGCAACGCCTGTTGAAGAACGAAGCAGAAAAATACACATTACACGTAGCGTTCGCGCAATAAGTCGATAGCGCTTATATATTGCCAAATACGTTGGCAAGCTGAAAATTGCGGCAAACAATATGCCGAGCTGTGAGTTGCGAACGTAAATTTGGCTAAATAGTAAATACGGGCACTGTGATAGCGAACGCAAACTGCCCTTTTTAGCAATCATACACTTGGCGTTCGCAAAACTAATAATTTTGAATCTTGAATAGTCTATTGTAATTGCTATTTCGATTCGTAACGTTAGCTTGTACATAACGTCAAAAGAGGATGGTAGGGGGCGCACCTTAAATTTACTCATGCACTACCTATATTTTCAATCGAAGGCCACGCTTCGCATATGATCGTAGCTCCGTGACATTCCGGACTTTGGCACTTGATTCCGGTCAATTCCGAGTCCGAATGAGAATCGCATCGGATGCAATTGCAATCGAAATAGTACTTTTCCCTTAGTTGCTTACGACGAACATGGCGTGGCACTGATAGTTCAATATAGTTGAGGAAGCACGATGATGTATCGTTTATGTCAGTTCCGTCTAACGACCGAAAAACCATCTGAAATTTTCGATATTTTAAAATTTAAAACAAAAAAATGGTTTAATAAGAACGTAATGAAACGTAGTGGAAATTGTGTTTAGCAGGGGTGAAATCTTTTAAATTCCGGCTGTGTGTGTGCCTGTGTGTGTTTGTGTGTGTGACCGGCCATAAGTCGAGAACGCCTTAACCGATTTTCATGATATTGGATACATGATACGTCGATTTACCGTGTACATCCCCGAGCGTTTTTGATTTGGGTCTGGTTCCGGGGTCAGGGGTCAAAATGTGGGTTTTTTGCCCCATTTTACCCCATTTTAGTACCCTTCACGGTTATTTTTATGTTAACTATCGAATTTTTTTCTCTGGATGGTTTTATTTTATAGTAAAATGATAAATGCTGATGCCTCTTTTTTGTTTTACGATTAAGGCTCCGGTTCTGGATTTATGGGGTATGGCGCCCTAATAGTTCCTCGTCCCAAAATTAGAAAAGTTGTTCTGACGTCTTGGGCGGCTGAAAGTTTCACTTGGGGTTTTCGGTCATGAAAAACTTATTGCCGGTTTTGGTTTTACTCTGCGACCCATGGTTCCATCGGTACGGGGGTATGACGCCCCATGGTTCGGGGTCAGAGGTCAAAATGAGGGTTTTTAGTACCGTGGCTAATATACTTCACGGAAGCAAGGTTATTTTTATCTTAACGTTCGAATTTATTTCTCTGTTTGGTTTTATTTCATAGTAAAATGATAAATGCCGATGTCACTTTTTTTGTTTTTTGATTAAAACTCGGGTTTTGGAGTTATGTGGTTTGAGGTATGGCACCCTCATGGTTCTTCGTCCCAAAATTAGAAAATTTGTTCCGACGTCTGGGGCGGCTGAAAAGTTTCACTTGGGGGTTTTCGGTCATGAAAAACTTATTGCCGGTATTGGTTTTACTCTGCGACCCATGGTTCCATGGGTACGGGGGTATGACGCCCCATGGTTCGGGGTCAGAGGTCAAAATGAGGGTTTTTAGTACCGTGGCTAATATACTTCACGGAAGCAAGGTTATTTTTATCTTAACGTTCGAATTTATTTCTCTGTGTGGTTTTATTTCATAGTAAAATGATAAATGCCGATATCACTTTTTTGTTTTTTGATTAAAACTCGGGTTTTGGAGTTATGTGGTTTGAGGTATGGCACCCTCATGGTTCTTCGTCCCAAAATTAGAAAATTTGTTCCGACGTCTGGGGCGGCTGAAAAGTTTTACTTGGTGGTTTTCGGTCATGGAAAACTTATTGCCGGTATTGGTTTTACTCTGTGACGCATGGTTCCATGGTTACGGGTGTATGATGCCCCATGGTTTGGGGTCAGAGGTCAAAATGAGGGTTTTTTAGTACCCTTCACGGAAGTAAGGTTATTTTTATCTTAACTTGCGAATTTTTATCTCTGGATGGTTTTATTTCATAGTAAAATGATAAATGCCGATGCCTATTTTTTGTTTTTCGATTAAGGCTCTGGTTCTAGAGTTATGGGTTTTGTGGCATGGTGCCCCAATGGTTCCCCGAACCAAAATTCAAATATTTGTTCTAACGTCTTGGGCGGCTGATAAGTTGCACCTGGGGGTTTTGGGGCATGGGAAACTCATTGCTGGTGTTAGTTTTGTTGTAACTTATGCTGGTATTGTGTGATGTCCATATATAGCATATCGACGAATGCTATCGAGAGCTGATTTGATGTGCGCGCAAAAGGCATAGGCGTAGGTGTACCTATGCTTCACTACGTTCTGCAATCTCAGTAGAGTTACTAGTAATAGACTTATTAGCTCAAAAATGTTGGTCAATGTAACAAACTTATACTGGCGTATGTGGAATGCATATGCACTGTATGCCGTTCTCGACATACTTATCGTATGCCGTAGTTTAAGTTTCACATTTTACCTAGGACTTAATAAGCTAGCCCATGCGTCGTTCGCAATTATTTATGTGCAGCAACTGCACACCGTAGCCTGTATGGTCACAACAGTTGCACGCACCTGAACTCGATGGCAATGGAATTCTCAGCTGCATATTTCGTACAATGGCAATAACCGCAGCTCCCACGAGTGCAAAAAACATAACCATTGCACGTGCCTGTGCATTTGTAAAGTGTATTGCAATCGCGTCGTGCATTTGACGATACTATTGCATGCGCGCGGGCAATTAACTTAGCGGATACAGTCCAGCGTGCAATGGTTATCAATATCGCTCGGGTAATGAGTTTTACGTTTACACGCTATACTGCAATGGTTTGTACTAATGCTAGTGTTAGTGCAATGAATTTCACAAATGCACTCTTTCGTGCATTGGCTTACGTATGTATGTATATTTCCGGCAGTTTATCTTATTTGAAATCGTTTTGCATAGCCCGAATATCGGAGTGTACTCTATATTTATATGGAGTTCATGATTGCGTTCCAATAACAGGCAAACTAACTAAGTACTTGTTCAGAAACATAGTTACGTACTCGCGCAGAACGTCTACGAATGAAACAACCTCAATTATAACTTAATTTATACGATTTCAATCTTTTACACTGTAATTTTTATTCATTTTTCGCGCAGTGACAAAATACACTGAAATATTAAAGATTATTAGGTGCAGCTAAATTTAAAAACATCAAAATTTGATTAAAACATTCAAATATTTCTACGTTCGCTTCGGAGTTTATAAAATGGACGAATAAAGCCTGAATAGTATAAATGACCAACGTTACGGTACTGACTGAAAATCTGTTGCAGCATTGAAATAATCGCCAATATTATCGTTATGCCCTGGCATCGTTTGCAACTGTTGAGCGGCGTAGATATAACTTTATGACATAATAACAAAATGTAAGCAATTATTTTAAGCCGAGTGTGTTCTGAGCGCAATCTGTATAAATATTGTTGACGGAAGTTCTGCAAACTGACAATTTACAGCAAGGTGTCAAGTAGCCGCTAAACAACTGTATTTTCTCAAAAAGTTTTATATGTGGAAGCTAGAAATTAATTTATATACACTGCAACTGTCAAAAATGCAGTGGAATAGAGTTTGCTTAACAGATGGTGCAAAATATGGGGAGCGATAAAATAAGACTCTTATTCCTAGCGGCTAGGTTCTCGAACATGTCTCATAACTTGAATATGCAGATTGCTTCCCTAAACACCGGACAGTTGTTATCCTATTAAGTCTAGTGTAGAATTAACAGTATAGAATAACACTTTGCATAGAAACTTTTTATAAGATTTGACCAAAATTGGAATTGAAATGGTAAAAATTGGCAAAAACTGACTAAATTTAGAAAAGTTTTCGCAAAAATAAAAGAAAATTGGGAAAAACAGCATTTTCCATTCCCTGGCTTGCATGCTCGCTGCATTCCTATCCCACTAAACCCGTCTATCTACCATTGTGCACAACCGTTACACAAGCATATATGCATGTTATAAGCGCTACGGACACTCATGATATATAAGTATGTATTTACAACACATTTATGTGTACATAATATATATAGTGCAAAGTCACAGCATGCAGTGCTGTTACAAATAGAATCAATGTATGCTGTAGCTGGTATCGGTACAAATATATTTATATTTAGCTATAAACAATTTTGCTCAGCGCAATGATCGCGATGGCTACATAAAGGTATACAGCAGTGTATTCGTTCCAATTACAAGAATTAAAATTAACAGTGACAGTGTGGCAGGGCTGGGGCCGTACATTTGCTAGAAAATGGAAGCGCAGAAACACCATTTAAAAGTGCACTTACGGCAGAAAGTGTAATTTTAAAAGTGTATTGACGGCAGACTGTGAAATTTTGAGAATATGGGTTCGAGCAGAGAATACTGCATTAAGCTGCACCACACCAGCAGCAATGGTAGATAGACGGGTTTAGTGGGATAGGAATGCAGCGAGCATGCAAGCCAGGGAATGGAAAATGCTGTTTTTCCCAATTTTCTTTTATTTTTGCGAAAACTTTTCTAAATTTAGTCAGTTTTTGCCAATTTTTACCATTAGCAATTCCAATTTTCATCAAAAATGTTATAAAAAGTTTCTATGCAAAGTGTTATTCTATACTGTTAATTCTACACTAGACTTAATAGGATAACAACTGTCCGGTGTTTAGGGAAGCAATCTGCATATTCAAGTTATGAGACATGTTCGAGAACCTAGCCGCTAGGAATAAGAGTCTTATTTTATCGCTCCCCATATTTTGCACCATCTGTTAAGCAAACTCTATTCGACTGCATTTTTGACAGTTGCAGTGTATATAAATTAATTTCTAGCTTCCACATATAAAACTTTTTGAGAAAATACAGTTGTTTAGCGGCTACTTGACACCTTGCTGTAAATTGTCAGTTTGCAGAACTTCCGTCAACAATATTTATACAGATTGCGCTCAGAACACACTCGGCTTAAAATAATTGCTTACATTTTGTTATTATGTCATAAAGTTATATCTACGCCGCTCAA
>JASANE010026339.1:0-11460 GCA_030248225.1 Trileptium ribeirensis
TTACAGTCGATTGTCGAAAGGTACTTCGTTTAGACAGTAGGATTCATTGGTAGTTGCTCGTTGAAAATTTCACTGATGATTTGTTCATGCCCACGTATTGATTTGTACCATAGTTGCTTTGCTTAATATAACCAGGCCTTGACTTTAACTAGGAGGCTAACCGCTGACCGGTGCGATCGTTCGTGCTCTTTGCTATTGAACGGACCCAGTCGTGTCCGCTAGCTTCGGCACGCCGCCTAGGCGGCACATTCTTTCATTACCTTCGCTACAAGCATAGATTCTTGCTCTCGTCGGGCTAGCATACTCCTCACTCAATGCGACATCCCGCTTTTCCGTAATTTACGCGAAATTTTTATAACGACGCGTGTTACTGAGAGCGAATTTTGAAGCACACCAAAACGCATGACCTGAGTCGCCACGGAATTGGCTAGAGCTGATGATAAACGTTGCGGGCATAGACTTTGGTCGGCATTGCCGGGAACGCCTTCGCTCGTGTGGTCTCCCCTCCCCGCTTAGCAACAGACGAGGGAACGAGTGTTCGGGCCTGTCGTGAAATGTGTTCACGATTTGCATAAATGACTATTAAGACGGCAGTTAGCTAGGTTTAAAGATTCAACTGGTTTTTACGTGAAATTGTTGTTATCGATTATGTTAGTTGTTACAGGTGGTTAGAGTTCGTTGCTGATTGTTCTGGTTATGTTTCCGAAGTCTGTTAAAATACATAGTAATTGAAACCCGGGTTATCCATAAAATATATCGACGAATTTACACAAACTATTGCATCCAGAAGTTGTCAATTTATCTTACATGGTCCTTCGTAAGGTATCGATATAGTGCCCGTCCATTGCTCTACTGGTCAGTGTTACATTTGTTGTTGGTTTAATGTACTAGCACACGTGATAAAATATTAAGACAATATCGGGTGAAATTGAATGCATTCCTTCATTTTTGCAATAAACGTCCTTCCTCAGGTCGAGTGAAAAAACGTTGGCTGTATTTACCAGTGAAGGGTATGCGTTGATAAGGTAACGTCAGCTATTTCCTTATCCTCGTCAAGTTCAAATTTCAATTGTGATTTTTTGGCAAGGTTTGTGTAAAACCATACTACATAATGTCTTATACCAATGCATAGCGTCGTAATATTTACGAGCTAAAAGTAAAACTCGTTATTGGGCATTTCTCCAATATACAAGTCAACTCTGCTTAATACTACCACTGAGTCGGCATCTATAAAATTATCGCGCAATTAATATTGGAGATGGACGCACAGACATTAGTATTGCCCAAAAGACAACGACAGGCTTTGCATACTAACTGTTCGAAAGAGCTACATAAGGCAAACAATATTAACATAATTGATAATTCAGTAGTAGCTGAGGCAGCCAAAACTACGCTAGGTAAACTGAATGACTATCGTAATCGGTTACAGTCTTTAAATGATGATATTTTATTAAATACAACGGCAGATGCTGATATATCTAGTGAGGTTGACAGAGCGGCAAGCTTTGACGATACAATATTGGAAGCGAGTGTATCACTTAGTACAAAGTTAAGACAGTATGACGTTATTGCTGTTACGTCTTCTCAAACCCATAATCATTCAGTTTCGGACCACAGGCCAGCGTCCGTACCGTACCAAAATTGCAGATAGCTAAATTTGGTGGGGGTCCTTTGCGATTTTCCGAATTTTGGGACAGTTTTTCAAGTACCATCCATGAAAACACAGAACTGTCATCAATAGAAAAGTTTAAATACCTGAAAAGCTTTTTGGTAGGGGATGCGTTGCGTCTGATAGATGGATACCGCCTTACGTCGGAAAACTATAGTTGCGCCGTAGATGCACTTTCTGAGAGGTTTGGAGATTGGAGATAAACAATTAGCAATATTTTCACATTTTGAAGCAATGCTGGCTTTACCAACGGCTAGTCACGATACAGAAAAACTACACGCAACTTATGATGAATGCGAGAAGCACATCAGAAGCTTAATCGCGTTGGGTTTGCATGAAAATACTTTTGGACAAGTTTTTACACCAATAATCTTGTCCAAATTGCCAACATATGTGAAGATGGAATTACACAGACGCAACGGATCTGCTGCGTGGTCTCTAAAGAACCTACGGGATCTGATTCGCGATGAAATTAGAGCAAGAGGCATGAGCCAACGGACGTTTGGAGGAAATTCAACAACTGGTAACCATCGTGAGAGGTATAATAGAAACTCTGTGGATAAGCAGCAACGCCAAAAATTGCGTTCCGATTATGGTGAAGCATCTGCTTCGCTCCTCAGCGATAGTATTGCAGTGAAGAAACCGTCAACAAAATCGAACTCAAAACCTCGTTGTAGCTTTTGCTCTGGCAGTCATTTCGCTGATCAATGTCGTCAATATCGAGATGTGGAATCTCGCAAGCAGAGAATTAAGGGGCGATGCTATCTCTGTATCTCGAACGGACATTTGGCTAAGGACTGTGCATCAAGCCGAACATGTGTATACTGTAAGCTGAACAATCATCATCGCAGCTTATGTCCGTCAAAGTTTGGTGTTAATAATTCTATAGCTGATGTCACACCGTCAAGTATGGGGGTAAACAATGCCTTACATACGGGTAACGTTAATTCTACGCTTCTCTCCCATGGCGAGGCAGTGATTTTGCAAACCGCCATAGCTCCAGTTTCAGTACATGGGCACGGTGTTAAGTCATCATTAGCTCGTCTGCTGTTTGACACGGGATGCACCCGAACCTTCGTTACTTCGTCACTGGTGGAAAAGCTTGGAGCAAAACCATGTAGAGTAGAAACTGTATCACTTGCTGGATTTGGTGACACGAAACGAAAAACGGTTACATACAAGGTCGTTGAACTTGATGTTGTGACGAAAAGTGGTCAGGTCAAAACCGTGACGGCAAATGTAACCCCAACAATATCTTGCCCGATCGAAAAACACCCTATCGACATTCGCAAGTATCCTATTGTGCAGCACATTACACTTGCAGAACCATTGTCACAAAATCCAGAAAACATGACTATAGATATACTTATTGGCAGTGATTATTATTACGATTTCATAGGATGCGAACGCATCAACTGTAACTATGGTTTAATTTTTCTAGCGTCGTCCTTGGGTTTTATAGCAACAGGCAGAATAGATTCATTAATAAATCAGGATCAGCGGCAGCTTTGTTTCTCAGTGGCACTGAAGCCATAGAGCCAATGCCTAATTCAGATCTTCTCCGCATCGATCGGTATTGGAGTTTGGACGATATTGGTATAAAGGAACCGTCATGTACAACTGACGATGAAGAAGCATTGCGTATTTTCAATAACACCGTCCGATGGACAGCGCACCGTTACGAAGTACAATGGCCGTGGAAATTAAACGCACCAAAATTTGCCCTCAAATTACAAGTTGGCGTGTGGCCGACTTTCATCACTATTGAAACGAATTGCGTGCGACTCAGCGATATTCAACCGGTATGATCAAATACTCGGTGAGCAAGAATCTGCCGGCATAATCGAACGGGCAGCTTACGAACACCACGAAAGTCGAGTCCATTATATTCCTCATCACATTGTCATCCGTTCGGACAAGTCAACCACGAAAATGAAAATAGTGTATGATGCGTCAGCGAAGGTGACTAAAGCCAGCGCAAGCCTCAATGATTGTTTATATCGGGGGCCCGTAATGTTGGACGACTTATTTGGTCTTCTACTACGATTTCGTATGCCGGCCATTGCAATGGTAAGTGATATTGAAAAGGCTTTTTTACAAGTTGGTTTGCAAGCTTGTTGCCGAGATGTGACAAGATTTCTGTGGATACACGATCATGCAAAATCTCCAACCGGCGATAACCTATTGATATATCGCTTCTGCCGTGTTCCCTTTGGCGTTGTATCTAGCCCATTCCTACTTGCTGCCACAATTGCTCATCATTTAAACCAGTTCGACACGTCTGCTGCCAAAGCTCTCAGAGGGAACATTTATATTGATAATGTGATATTAGGTGAGCAGACTACCGAGGAAGCCAAATCCTTATACGCTGATGTGAAAACAATTTTCAACTTGGCTTCCATGAATCTTAGGCAATGGTTCACAAACGATTCAATGCTATTGAAGTATATTAAACCAAATGATCGAGGAGACAACCCTATTACAAAGGTTCTTGGACTTACATGGAACACAACAGAAGACACGATCGCATGCAGCTCATTCAGCGTGCAACCAGAGTCCGTCGCAACAAAGCGTATAATGCTCAAATTTTTGGCCAGTGTGTATGATCCGTGTGGATTGTTTTCAGCAATAACTGTGGTGGGCAAACTAATTATACAGAAGCTATGGATAAAGAAATTTGAATGGGACGACAAGCTACCCGACGACATTATTATGGATTGGAAGTCCTGTGCGCAGAACCTTCAACGAATTCCGTCTGCATCACTCAGCCGTCGTGTTACTGCAGATGTGTCTCCGTTTACTGATTACCAGTTGCACTGTTTTTGTGACGCATCAGTCAAAGCTTATTCAGCGGTAGTTTATCTATGTGTTACAACCGATGGCAAGACTACTTCACAGTTAGTTTTTGGCAAATCTAGAGTAGCCCCTGTCAAATCTATATCAATTCCACGGCTAGAGCTAATGGCAACGTTGATCGGAAGCCGTTTACTAAAATTTGTAGAGTTGCATCTTCGGGTACCTATATCAGCAAAATTTATATGGACGGATTCGCAGTGTGTGCTACACTGGCTACTGAAACCGACCGTCAGAACAGTGTTTGTGCAACGTCGCATCGCCGAGATTACTGCTTACCAACCCGTGGAATATCGTTACGTACCTACCGGAGATAATCCAGCAGACTTTTCCTCTCGCGGTTGTACGTTTGATGCATTAATTAACAACAACATGTGGTGGCATGGTCCCGATTGGGTCATTAAAACAAAGTCGGATTGGCCAACAAATATAGACGTAACCAAACAAACACAAACGACGTCAGACATTGAAGAAAGTTCTGAAATAGCGCTATTACAGTCTGGCACTTCCGAAGACATCATGGAATATTATAAATATTCATCATTGATGCGACTACTCCGGGTGACAGCGTGGGTTATGCGGTTTACCAACAATGCTCGGAAAAGAAACAAAGAAAGTGGGTATATTTCAGTGAATGAAATCGGAATAGCTTTACATTATTGGTTACATAGAGTTCAAAGTAGATATTTTGCCGATCTTCAAAAACATCCAACAGATAACATCTTATCAAAGCAGCTACACTTGTTTATAGACAATAACGGCTTGATTAGATGTCATGGGCGTTTGCAGTTTGCTAATATAAACGAAGAGACTAAACATCCGATCCTACTGCCAAAGCGCTGCTGGTTTACAAAACTCATCATATTAGACTGTCACAAACGAATATACCACTCTGGAGTGCCACACACCCTTTCTGAAGTGCGCCAAAAATACTGGATAACATGTGGACGTTCGCAAGTCAAACAGGCATTACAATCTTGTCAATTATGCAAAGTTATGCATGGTGGCTCATATCGTACTCCACCGTTTCCACCGCTGCCATCGTTCCGAGTTAATCGTCAAACCCCATTTGAAGTGGTCGGAATTGACTACTTGGGACCGCTATTGATTAAAAATGCACTAAATAAATCCAAAGTGAAAATATGGGTTTGTCTGTTTACTTGCACTGCAGTGCGTGCAGTTCACCTTGACACGATCGAAACACTGTCTACTGCTGATTTCTTATTGTGCTTTCGCCGCTTTTGTGCTACATTTGGGCTACCTAAGCTGATAATTTCCGACAACGCCAAACATTTCCATGCCTCAAATAAAACAATGCAACAACTGTGGCGTGCTATTCAGAATGGTGCAACAATTCAGGACTACGCTGCATCCCATGGCATTACATGGAAATATACAACAGAACTTGCACCCTGGATGGGTGGATTTTATGAGCGGTTAATCGGGGTGGTCAAAAAATCGATAAAGTCAGCACTAGACACTAAATGCGTATCGCTTTCGGAACTGCAAACTGTGTTAGC
This sequence comes from Trileptium ribeirensis, assembly GCA_030248225.1. NCBI lineage: Eukaryota > Metazoa > Nematoda > Enoplea > Enoplida > Thoracostomopsidae > Trileptium > Trileptium ribeirensis. The sequence continues at coordinate 6,043 of JASANE010026339.1, forward strand.
CGAAGTAGTTGCAGTTGTTAACTCGAGACCACTTACTTATGTAAGCACAGAATGTTCGGAGACCCCGTTAACACCGTCGTATTTTCTTTTAGGGCCGCATAAAGGAATACCCACATTTCCTTCTAACACTAAGTGCTTTGAGGATAAACATAAAACTCTCACGAACAGGGATCTTATTCTCGGCTGGAAACGCATCCAGTCATTACTGGATAGGTTTTGGAAAACATGGCAACGTCAATACTTGTTGTCATTGGGCCACGATTACCAATTCCCCAAACAACGGAATGTAGATAGTTCGATACCTACTGTGGGTTCAGTGGTTTTGATTCGGGATAAAAATCTTCCTCGAAAATTATGGAGAATAGCAGTAATTATTAGCATCAAATTAGGATCAGATGGCCGCGTCAGATCAGTGACATTACGTACCACAAATGGTCATGTGATTAATCGTCCTGTAAGGTTGCTACACCCATTGGAAATTTCGAAAAATAGTCATAGAACAGAATTTACTGGAAAAACGGGTAACAAAGAACCTAAACCAGGAGAGACCGATGGTAATATTTCAGACAGTGAATCGATTGAACTCTGAATGTTGTTTGCCAGATGTTATAACATATTTGATTTATGTATTTATCTTTCTTCAGAAATGGCTCAACAAATCTTTGTGTCGACGGATCATCCACTGTCACGGTTTTATGTCTATCACGCTCCTAAGCTGCCATTCGCAGGTCGTAAAGTAACGTCTATCGAAATGGGTTTTTACTATTGCCTTCTTCACCAGGCCAACCATCGACGTCTTGCTCGTCGTATGCGTAAAAATGCGCTGCTAAGGCGTGATCCAACACATATCCGCAACTGGGCATATCGGCATGGAGGCAGCATACCAGCAGAATGGTTGTTCCGAAGCCCATCATTGTATGAGGACATCCTGACCAGCCAAATGCTCAACGACAAGAGCCCGTTTCGTACGGAAGTTCTTGCTATAATCGAGGGTCTTGTTGACCCTGCATTCGTTCGATCTATTTGCTGTAGCAGTGACAGCAACGACAATTATTCTTGCGGCCTCCGTGAAGCGGCTGTGGAAGGCCGTACGAACTTTCCGAACCCAAACCTCTACGGCCGTGCATTAGACAACGTCGTCAAGCGTCATTTAGATAACAATTCTGCATACTGCATTGCTACGCCGCGGGTATTCAAACGTCAACTGCTCTCTATCAACCCGGTTTACAATAAAACGGTATTATATTTAGGTGACAGCCATGGTCACCATCTGCAGTATATAAACGGTGGAAAATGGTTTCTGTTATCTGGAGCGTTATTTCGTGATTTGGCAAGAACCGTTAAGTTTCGAGGTATTAAATTTAGCGACTATAATATCATCATAGTATCATGTGGAGTAAACGACGCACAGCGTTCACGAAAGGCGGCGGTAAGGTCGTGGCTAGCCTTTGAGGACGTTTTGGTGCAACAACATCGAGCGGAACGTATTCGACATCTTATTGTCAACCTGCCGGTACCCGACCCAATAATTGAAGGTCTTGCCGATTATTCTAATTACATTCAAGCTCGATTGGACAATCTGAGGTTTCCTTGCTTGAATTGGTGCCGTAAAGAACCTAATCCGTTTGTGCAAAACGGTTCAACGATTCCACAATTTTTTGCCAGATCTGGATTTCATGTGAATCCTGCAGGATTCCATGAAATGTGGCGCGAATGGTGTCAAATGGAGCCAATGCTTGAGTCGATTCGATATGGTCTAACCAGAGAACATGCAGTAAAACGACGTAGTGATAATCGTCAACGGATTTGTCGCTATTAATGTTGTTTTTAATGCTATGTGTAATAGCGTCGTCTACTTGAACCAAGGAATGGACATTACTGTAAAAGTGGTTTACTACTTCGTGAAGAAGTAGAAATTCTCGAAGAGTCAAAAAATATGTGAATGTCACGTAAAGTTAAATTGGGTTGTAGTGTTGGACATTTTGAGAAACTGTTTATGCCATTTCATGGGCCGTGAATGTCGTGAAATGTGTTCACGATTTGCATAAATGACTATTAAGACGGCAGTTAGCTAGGTTTAAGATTCAACTGGTTTTTACGTGAAATTGTTGTTATCGATTATGTTAGTTGTTACAGGTGGTGAGATTTAGTTGCTGATTGTTCTGGTTATGTTTCCGAAGTCTGTTAAAATACATAGTAATTGAAACCCGGGTTATCCATAAAATATATCGACGAATTTACACAAACTATTGCATTCAGAAGTTGTCAATTAATCTTACAGGGCCGTCAGAGCGTTGTCGTCTTGGTTGTACTGTCTCGTACATTGTTTCAATCTCCTATCATTTTACCGAGGATAAATTTTGAGTTCCACTTAGCTTATTCCCGGTCGAACACGTTTTTCTGTTTGTAGCCTATGTGGCCCCCACAGGGTTCCGACATTCCCTGTGTGTTTAACGTCGGATTTTCTATGCCGTATCGTGATAACTTATTAATATCTAGTGATAAAGTATTCCTAGTAAATTTTTATCTTTGGTGAGAGTGTGGCAAGCGCACAAACTAGTTTGATGAATAATTTTGCGGACCTCTCTCGCCTTGATGCCATTATCAAACTAAGTCAGCATTGGCGGTGGACCGCTCGTGTCAGACTTGGGGGTATTTTCGTCCGCAAGCCGTGGCACGGCACGAAAGGTCGGCCAGTCCATTTGGACGTACTTATTGCGCTAGGAGATCAACAACACGGGACACGTCAAATAATTTTCAAGAGTTTATTCAAAGTTTGATACAGTAACAGTAAATGATAGGAGATTGAAACAATGTACGAGACAGTACAACCAAGACGACAACGCTCTGACGGCCCTGTAAGATAAATTGACAACTTCTGGATGCAATAGTTTGTGTAAATTCGTCGATATATTTTATGGATAACCCGGGTTTCAATTACTATGTATTTTAACAGACTTCGGAAACATAACCAGAACACTCAGCAACGAACTCTAACCACCTGTAACAACTAACATAATCGATAACAACAATTTCACGTAAAAACCAGTTGAATCTTAAACCTAGCTAACTGCCGTCTTAATAGTCATTTATGCAAATCGTGAACACATTTCACGACATTCACGGCCCATGAAATGGCATAAACAGTTTCTCAAAATGTCCAACACTACAACCCAATTTAACTTTACGTGACATTCACATATTTTTCGACTCTTCGAGAATTTCTACTTCTTCACGAAGTAGTAAACGACTTTTACAGTAATGTCCATTCCTTGGTTCAAGTAGACGACGCTATTACACATAGCATTAAAAACAACATTAATAGCGACAAATCCGTTGACGATTATCACTAAATCGTTTTACTGCATGATCTCTGGTTAGACCATATCGAATCTACTCAAGCATTGGCTCCATTTGACACCATTCGCGCCACATTTCATGGAATCCTGCAGGATTCACATGAAATCCAGATCTGGCAAAAATTGTGGAATCGTCGAACCGTTTTGCACAAACGGATTAGGTTCTTTACGGCACCAATTCAAGCAAGGAAACCCCAGATTGTCCAATCGAGCTTGAATGTAATTAGAATAATCGGCAAGACCTTCAATTATTGGGTCGGGTACCGGCAGGCTGACAATAAGATGACGAATACGTTCCGCTCGATGTTGTTGCACCAAAACGTCCTCAAAGGCTAGCCACGACCTTGCCGCCGCCTTTCGTGAACGCTGTGCGTCGTTTACTCCACATGATACTATGATGATATTATAGTCGCTAAATTTAATACATCGAAACTTAACGGTTTTTGCCAAATCACGAAATAAAGCTCCAGATAACACAAACCATTTTCCACCGTTTATATACTGCAGATGGCGACCTTGGCTGTCACCTAAATATAATACCGTTTTATTGTAAACCGGGTTGATAGAGAGCATTTGACGTTTGAATACCCGCGGCGTAGCAATGCAGTATGCAGAATTGTTATCTAAATAGAGACGTTTGTCGACGTTGTCTAAGTGCACGGCCGTGTAGAGGTTCGGGCCCGGAACAGTTTGTACGGCCTTCCACAGCCGCTTCACGGAGGGGCGCAAGAATAATTTGTCGTTGTTTTCACTGCACAGCAAATAAATCGAACCAACGCAGGGTCAACAAGACCCTCGATTATGGCAAGAATTTCCGTACAAAACGGGCTCTTGTCGGTGAGCATTTGGCTGGTCAAGATGTCCTCATACAATGATGGGATTCGGAACAACCATTCTGCTGGGTTTATGCTCCCTCCATGCCGATATGCCCAGTTGCGGATATGTGTTGGATCACGCCTTAGCAGCGCATTTTTACGCATACGACGAGCAAGACGTCGATGGTTGGCCGTGAAGAAGGCAATAGTAAAAACCCATTTCGATGAGACGTTACTCTACGACCTGCGAATGGCAACTTAGGAGCGTGATAGACATAAAACCGTGACAGTGGATGATCCGTTGACACAAAGATTTGTTGAGCCATTTCTGAAGAAAGATAAATACATAAATCAAAATATGTTATAACATCTGGCCAAACAACCATTCAGAGTTCAATCGATTCACTGTCTGAAATATTACTATCGGTCTCTCTGGTTTAGGTTCTTTGTTACCCGTTTTTCCAGTAAATTCTGTTCTATAACTATTTTTCGAAATTTCCAATTGGTGTAAGCAACGTTACAGGACGATTAATCACATGACCATTTGTGGTACGTAATGTCACTGAGCTGACGCGGCCATCTGACCCTAATTTGATGCTAATAATTACTGCTATTTTCCTCTCCATAATTTTCGAGGAAGATTTTTATCCCGAATCAAAACCACTGAGACCCACAGTAGGCATACGAACTATCTACAATTCCGTTGTTTGGGGAATTGGTAATCGTGGCCCAAATGACAACAAGAGTATTGAGCGTTAGCTATGTTTCAGAAAACCTACCTCAGGGTAATGACTGAATAGTTTTTCCGGCCCGAGAATAAGATCCCTGTTCGCTGAGAGTTTTATGTTTATTCCTCAAAGCACTTTAATGTTAGAAGGAAATGTGGGTATTCCTTCTATCGGGCCCTAGAAAGAAAAATTGTGCGACGGTGTTGAGCGGGGTCTCGACATTCTGTGCTTACATAAGTAAGTGGTCTGGAGTTGAGCAACTGCAAACTACTTTGGGCTGACCACACCTTGCAGTTCCGAAAGCGATACGCATTTAGCTGTCTAGTGCTGACTTTATCGATTTTTTTGACTCACCGAATTGACCGCTCATAAAATCCACCCATCCAGGATCCAAGTTCTGTTGTATATTTCCATGTAATGCCATGGGATGCAGCGAAGTACTGAATTTGTTGCACCATTCTGAATAGCACGCCACAGTTGTTGCATTGTTTTATTTGAGGCATGGAAAAAAGTGTT
>JASANE010026340.1:0-13709 GCA_030248225.1 Trileptium ribeirensis
CAAAAGGTTTACATGGTTTCGCCAGAGGCCGTAATCACGACATTAAAGTTTGATTATTCCACGGCTTGCAAATATAATGATGGGCAGACCATGCGCTGACCGATAGACTGAGATTACGACAGACTTAGAGTGTAACTGCACAAAAGCGCGATATCTTACAATGAAACCTAGTTTCAGTTACCATTCATGTATCGATGAGACGCAATTTAAGAAACTGTCGTCTATAATATATGTCAAATATCTGGTGGGAAGATTAATCAAATTGTGATGGGATAGAATCAAAAATATTGGCATGCTTGGACGCTTCCTACATTAAGCAACAGATTATCAATACCCCGACATAAAGTAAAGCCGACAACGAAGCAAACAGTTTCGAATCAGTTATTACAATTTCACCGAAATACAACATAAGTGAAAATAGATGCACCCGATCCGTCTCATAAACTACCGACAGCAATCCTGGGTAGACCAGTCAGGGTATCTAAATTCACGCTATTTTATCATAACAAGGAGACATGTTCTTGATCCACATCTTATAGATCAAAGTCGGAATGAGCTACGCAAATCTGAAGATGTTGAACGATTCTTAACGGGCGGCCAACGTGCATCTATACTCAAACTGACGGCCACGTTTAGCGGACAGAATGTTCGGCAGCCAGTAGCAAGTGCTTAAAATTTTACAGATTTGTTCCTTATAATGAATTTGGACCTCATATACAATCTCCCCCCTAGCGGTAGCTTGTAGACAATTTCCCCCCAAACTTGAGTTCCTGGACATTTTCATCCCCAATTTAGCAACATTTACTGCATTTAGTAGCCCTGGAGAGGGCTGCTGGGATGCAAGAAGCTCTATTTGCTTCAAAAAGGATACAAATCAACGATGCGCTGGCATATAGATTCGAAGGGTGTATGCTGAAACCTATCCCTCCACATGAACTCCTGGAGCTACCAATGCAAGAAGTCTCGTTTGCAACCATCGATGGCCTTCATGCGACGCTTGTGCTTGTTCCAGTAGGACTCCATGTACTGTGTGCACACAATTGTGTTCTACGAATTGACGCTGTGGTTTACCGTTCGGTGAGTCAGGTCCGTCTCTGCGATGCCACGGTACGCCCGAAATTCGTCCGAATGAATTATTGTGCCTGGCAGAGCCACGTTGCGTATGATCGGCATCACGGTGTTCCACGATTTCCGCATATCCAACGGCAGGTTCGTGAATCGTGTCCACCATACCGAAAACCCATATCTGCGTATGAGGCGCACGCCCACGGTGGTACTTTGGCTTGTGGCTGAAACACGATTCCTCAAGTGTCCACTAGTAGAGCGCGTGTATCCATTTGGAAGACCTACGTTGGAATTGGCAAAGAAACTGCCATTTCGGATGGTCTTTGTGCTTTTGAACTTAGGACAGTTCTCGTTCTAGCACTTCCACGCCCAGCCGTTTTCGTTTTGGCGTACCTTGTCCAGTTCATAATGCTATTGCAAGACTTGCAAAGCATCGAGTTTGACAGCAGGCGCTTCTGTTGCATCCAGCCAATTTCTTTATCGTTGTAATCGATCAGTGGCAGCACTTCGTTGCGAAACATTTTGAATGATGGACTACAGGAGAGTACCATCTTTTTATAGAAGGAAAGAGGTAATTATGTCGTGAGAACTAACTTGTAAATAGTTAGCTACCTACTATGATAACTATTGCATTATTATGTGAGTTCTATGTGAATTTGTCTACTCTGAGAATTGTTTTACTATAATAATAAACAGCCAAAGTCATTACCTGGAATAACAGTGTACAAAAAACCGAGAAAAAAACCTCTTAGACAATATCCCCCATAATATACTATCATGGAGTATTTCCGCCCCGAAGCACGCTGGGGGGAGAGATTGTCCATGAGATCCGGAATTTGCCAAATACTATACATAATAAAGTAGGCAAACACCGACACAACAGCACCTCCAGAAAACAATACATTCGGACACTTTACATTCTATTTGTTAAAATCCAGCCATTCAAGGTTGCGTGCGTACATGAAGAGTAATATAGAGTGAAAGGCTTAAAATTCGTAAAAATCAATAATCAACTAGTCACATAAGTTAGGACGTTTTCTTAAATTTCGAATATTCAGCACTAGCACGCGCAAAGAGCTCCGCCCCTGGAAGGTAAAACAACAGTATATGATCACACTCAAAGCATCAAACGCGTAATATAGGTATATATATATATAACAGGCATGAATTTAGGGGTCTTTGGTCAGAAAGAACTAAACTTCATCGCTTACAAATTTATTCGCAAGTGTCAATGTTGCAGACATTTGGTTAAATGTTTAGTGGTTGCAATAATATTACGAATTTCATGCGCCCCAAGGAAAATACGTCGTCTATGTCGCAACAATGCCTGAGACGGAAAACACAAAACAAATGTAAATTCCGCTCTTACCTCTTCGGATCTCAGCTGTTGTTCGCGTTTGATATCGTCGACGCTATGATCGAAAAATTCGGAAGGCAGATTCCGCTCGCCAACGTACGACGAGAAATAACTTGAATGAGGCTTAAATATCCTTACATTGCGCCACAAATCAATTGGAATTGGCTCGGCTTGGGAAAGGTAGTCAAGAGCAAGAGTCAGATGACTAGTTTCGGAGTCGAGGTCATCCGCGCTCGGCAATATTAAAAATTCATCGGATGCACCCGTCGATGGATCAGTCACAGTTTGTTGTTTGAATCCCAATGCGAGCAGAAATTCCTGGCCTCCTAAAAACTAAACACAACACTACTGTTGAACCATAAATTGCAGCAAAAAAATCTAACACTTCACATCGACACCATCACTTAAAAAAGCAGACATCACTGCCACCTCCCAACGATAAACAAAACCGCAATAGCTAATTATTTTCAATGACACATGGAAGCGCAAGACGTTAGATTAGCAAACAACTCTCAATATCGGCATCGGCATTTTTTAAATTTTAAAAATACCGATATCGCGAATGTTAAAAATTTAAAGTTGACTAGAAAGTCACGAATAACCCTTTGTTTTCACACACTCTCAGAATCATATTGGCTTCAGGTTTCGAGTTGTTGCTCATCTGTTTCAACGCAGACACATAACCTGCTCGAGTCTGACGACCACCTAACCTCATAAACCCTTTCCTTCTAACCTAAAATTTCCGGATGACGGGTAGGCGTGAGGACTAATGGCCACAGTGTCCAGGAAGACTGCTAGAAATAACACCTTTGGGCATGGTGAATATATCTGATAAATATTGTTGAGAAGCAATACAGTGTTGAGTATATCGTATAAATTGGCTTTCAAAATAGGTTTGCTGATGAAAACTGATCTGCCGCTAAGAATGAAATATTGAGTTATTCCTATGCCCGAAAATGCGATGCGGCAATGGTTTTCGTTTGAAAAATGTACTTATTTTCTTAATGTACTTTATACACGTTTCTAGTCGTTGTGGTAAAAAAACTGCTTGTTTCAATTTAGGCACGGTGTTGTATGGTGTGTTGGGCTTCACGTCATTGTTAGTAAAGTAGTGGAGCGATTATCTCTGTTCATGTTCGCACATTTTTCGCCTTATCTATGGCCTCCAAACCGACCAAATCAAAATATTTTTGAAATTAAAATAGCTGATTTGCAATTTTTTTTGTATTGATGTTTATGCAGCAATTTTATAGATATAGCCACTAGATCAGAAACATACACGAATAAAACACACAAAATATCGCAAAACATATACGAATAAAATATGCAAGACCTTTTTTGACTTCTCCTCGCAACGTCGAGTTACACCCGGAAACGTAAAAAAAAATATGGGTAATAAACACCACGAAACTTGTCTCATCGCCAAAAAAGTGAATTATGAAGAATATAATTTGAGAAAGTATAGTTAATGCTGAACGAAAGATAAACAGAACCTCGGTTTTTTTGATTGAACAACATGTCTGACTTCCCCTTGCAAAGTGTTTTTCGAGCTGAACGTTTGAAACGGGCATTGATTTTTGTGATATGGTTAGCAACTGACGTTTCGGATACGACTAGTACTGTATCATAAGAAAACATCAGTGTTTATGCGAAGTTGTCTGGCTCCTAATGAATATATAACATCTGGGAGATCGCTCGTGTATAGTGCGAATAGGGTGGTGACGCTTAGCTACTTCCTTGCTGTACATCGGCCTTTAAACAAATGATTCTGAATGCAGCCTCATTTAAACCTTCTAGTTGCTGCTCAGTTGCTTAACCACACATACAGGTTGCCTTTATTCCCATATGCTAACAATTTGGATCAGAATTCCACAGTGAGGAACAGTGTCAAAAGCAACAATCCAAAAGTGTAGCAGAAGCCCGAAACTCGTACTCAAAGCCAGTTTTAAACTATATAAGTAACCCACTTGGTCGATGGTCGAGTGTCTAGGTCGAAACTTTGAAAGTAGCTTATTAGCGTCAAAGAATTCCATAATAGATATGTTTACTGCCATTTCCAGAGTTTTAGCGACTCTGTGTGCTCCTTTTCGTTTAAAAACTGGTTGGGATACATAATTATGTTTAAAATTAATTGCGACTGCCCCGGGAATAGATAGGTAGCAGCAACCACTGGTCACAATGCAATAACAACAACCAACTCGGAACATCCCTTATTGATGAAAGATCCTGCTTTTAAGGTGGTTCTTCTCTGGTATTCTGTTCGCTTTTCAATTACAGGTCTCAAGACTCGTTGCCGCTATGCAGCAACTGGTCATAAAGTGTTGACGACAGTCAATGTGTGTCGGGTTATAGTTTAGTAAAGGTGTAGATGAACAATACTAAAAAGGCACAAGGTTTTCGGCGCCTAAAAGAAACTATCAGAAAAGCGGCCTACACCACAATCAACTATTGTACACAACAGCCCAGCTTTCTCCCAAATTATAGAATTATAACGGATACATGCATTCCTAGTAGTTCACAGAATCACAGTCAAAATAGAATCACTGCAGCGATGATAAACGGTTCATAAGTGCATTTTGAGGCGTATGTGCTTATGTGTGGCGAAGCAAATATCTGTGTCAGCTATTGGTATTTTTCAATATGGGCCAACCCCTATAAATGTCCTTACAATACAGTAAGAGCAAAATGATTCAAACTAAATCAGGTTTTAGGTTACCCTCATTTTCTTGAATGCATCTAAGAAATCGCTTTCCAATTCCAGATAATTTCAAAAATTCAATATTAAAATTAGTTTTCATATCTTCGTTATAAAATGTCTGCATTGTTTTGTCAAACTGATACGAATTAATAAGGTAATATCGAATAACTTTACCAACGTATTTGAGAGCGAAATATATACTGCTCAAATTGAGCTGAAGCTCTACTTTTCTAGAAAATTTGGCGCTATTTTCAAAAACGTACCAGCAATGGTCTATGATTTTCCGGAAAATATCATGTCCTTCCAAAGAGCCGAATAATATTGAAAAGTTGCATACTTTTAGTCATTGGAAGCACATTGATCTTTGCTACTAAGCACGTACATTTGATTAACGGATGTTGCAGCTATTGTAAGACAAAATGAAAAACAAATTGTAAGCTCGCTTGTGCTTACTAAAAACACACCTTTCAATGGCGACAATTTTTCACACATCGCTTTCCCATTGAGTTTCAATCTCCGGTATTTGTCGTCGTTCGGGTTGGCCAAAATATTTTGTATAATTTTTTCAAGAAGCTCGATGCCAGCAGTCCGTCGCTCAATATGTTTATTTAGGGAATAGATCATTGTCGCATAAGAAAGTAACGCATCGTCACAAGCTTGCGAGCGCAGAAATTCTTCCAGGGCGCCAAGCATTTGTTCCCGGGGAAGTACACAAGAGCCGTCGTCGATAAGTGAGCACGTAAAATAGATTCCTTCGACCGCTAAAACCGGCGCTGCGTCTACTTCCTGGGAGTGTTGGCGCTGTTGACCAACTGACATACTTGCAGATGCTGCTAACTGCTCTGCTAACAATTCTTCTCGAGCCTACACAATACATGGTCATTGAGATAGCATTTGGGTACATTTACTTTATATTTTAGTGTTTTCATGCTGCTGTCTATAATATATGTTTTGCACAAAGCTGGTGTCTCTATTCGATGGAAAATTATGCCAAGGGTCATGAACGGCGGCGGCACACTGGTTTGGAACCAGGGGTGTCAGATGCCGGCAGGGGGCATGAGGTGCGTGGCTGGAACCGGGGTATTTCATATATCTAACTAACTTCGAAGTGTTACAACAAAAAATGCTAAAATTGTTCACAGTGGCCTCTCGAATAATTCTCTAGAAGTTAAAAACAACTTGTCAACAAAATATTTATTTAACCAATTTTTTTACCTAAAAAAGGGATATTTGAAAAAAATTCTCAAGATTTTACGTCAACCGGGCATGGGCGAAGGGAATTTTCTTTGCCGGAGAGCTCAAAAGCTTTGACACGGTGCAGAAAATGTGACACGCTTTTTTGAACGGGGTCACCATGCCCCACTTCAAATTTGAAGAAGGCTGCAACACTATATACATCATTGAATTGACATATGCTAGTTATTGGCGTCAAACAACAATTTTAACAGCTCACGGTAGCATTTTTTTTGTATTACAGACTATTTTTTAAAATCAGAAGATCCTTGTTTAGCCTAGTACAAACGCATTCCCTCACAATAAAATTCCGATCCGGAGATTTTTAGTCAATAAAAAATACCCTGCGTGATAACGGAGATTTTTAGTCAATAAAAAATACCCTGCGTGATAACGGAGATTCAATAATAAATAATGTCATTGACAAAGCATGAAACAATTAAAGTGTTGTTGGCGCAGCGAACACTTAAAATTTAATCTTAAACTGTTTTCACCAACGTAGACCGAAGGCTGTTTTTGACAACAAAAATTTTACTAGCCACCAAATTAAGGTCCACCTTGCTCGGGTCGCAAATGAACCCGAACTTTGATACACTACTTCAGAAACATGTTTTTCGCCTTGCAGAGATAGTTGCAACTTAATAAAAGCAGCCGTATCGTGTAAAATATATAATGAAAATCGTGTGAAAAAATTGTAATAGATGATAGTAACAGTGCGTTAATGATGTAACCAACAATGCAAAAGTATCGGATGATATCTTAAAGTGCATCAACTATATTGCGAACTTGTAGTGCGCACAACACATCAATCAAGCCCATAGTAGCACTTAAATTTTCCCCATAACGACCAAAAAAACAGAAACCTTCTAGTCTACAAATCACAGCTTTTAGACAAAACAGCAATTCCAATGGCAATTTTACACCTTGTGTGCTCCAATCCAACAGTTATAATATACGGCACATCAAAAATTAAATAGTCCTGTTATAGCATTCCACATTCACATCTATATTAATATTATACATGAAAAATTTTCAAAAATCGGAATACACAAGGTATTAATTCAGAATGTGTGTGTAGTTTCACAAACGAAAGCTGGGTTGCAATATACCCATTGAAGACTGAAGTATGACAAATTTCTACGAACAGCTAAATGTGCATAACAAAAATCGACAAACCTTCGCTTTAATTGCTTGTTGGGAACGTGATCCTGATGACATTCCGCTGGTTGCAGCTTTCGTCCGCTCAAATCGCTCCAATGCCGCATCTGCTGCTCGTTTTTGACTTTCCGACGGCCCATGAAGCGTCTACAAATTTTTTTAGAACAAACATGAAATTTATAGCCCAGGCTCAAAACTGAAAAGGCATTCCAGAAACCTATGTTTTATGTAACTTGGATTAGTAACTTGATTAGAATATATTGAAAATTGTCGCCGTTGGGCATGGCTAAGAGGTATCTGCACCTAATATTCCATGCGCCTCATGGCAAAACGGCTACCCTAGCTCGTTCCAGACAACAAAGTTTTGAGCTATCTTCAATATCTGCCGAAATCTTTTCTCCATCTGGTAAAACCCCTCAGTTGACATTAAAACTGTCAATTTTTTACTAAAGCCACTTACGATTTGTTTAAAATTACGTTACCTATTAACCAGAGTTCCGGCGATGTCCCAGATTCGTGGATAGCTGCACAAGAACCAATCACTGGCACCCACACATTTATATATTCCTAATAATTTTCCCGTTCACTCAAAAACAGCCTTCTTCAACACTGAATACAATTTTGAATCAAATACTGAGCTTCTTATTTATTTCTGGCCGACGATATCGGTCACATCAAGGCAGGAGAAATGCCCCCTCCTGCTTGTATAAAAACGATTATGAGTTTTTTTAATAAAATGTTTTGCCGCGCTGCGCCTAGCAAAAAACTTTGCATCTAAAATGTTTAGGAGTCTTCCATCATGTGCTCTATGATTTCTTCATCAGCTTTCAGATTTGGCATCCATTGATTCTTTTTTCATAAACCATTTTCAAAATCTTTCAGAACGTGCTTTGCAACCTGTACATACCTAGCTAGTCCAAAGAGGGGCGGCAGTTTTGGCTGCCCCCGGCAGAAATTCGGGTACCCACCAACTCAAAGGCCCCCGCTGAGAAAAATTTACGTCTAAACGCGACAAAATCATGCAATAAATTGATCACCGGCAAAATCCGGCACCCCCCGGCTATAATTTCTGAAGTTTGGACTAGCCAGCATACATTATACTTCTTGGTAAAAATTACTGCAAACATCCACTGAATTTAATTTCCATTATCACCATTGCATTAATCTTCGTCGACCAAAATATCTCGAGGTCAGAAATAGATCAGTCGAAGGATGAAGTCTTCAAAGAGGCCTTCTGATACAGAATAAGGCAAATAGAGGCCCCCACAAGGCTAGTGTAATAATATGGTAGCCATATTGTTTTTTGTATAGCGTCAAATCTTTTGTCCAATATACTTGGCAACAAAACTATATACCATAACTCACTCTTTGTGTGACATTAGACGGCCGTGATATCGGTTGACAAGTCCTTTCTTCATTCAGACGATGACCTTCACCAGCAACTTTAAACTTGGTGTCTAGTTTCTTTTTCTGCAGCCATTTTTTAATAGCGGCCATTGTGACACTGCCTTTTTTATTCCAGTTTCGCTACTGTGGTTGTAGTAGGATCCACAGGCAACACTTTGCTTGATACAGTCTTACGTTGTTTCTGATAATAATCTAAAAAAATTTAAGTGTTTTTTACGTATCAACCTCAGCCATTCATTTTTATATCAAAATGTCTGGTGTTCACGCTGTCATTGTTGATACCTTGCATGTCTCTGGAAACGCTCTAAGCGAGACAACATTATAGAGGTAAGCTAAGTTTGTAATTTAATTTGAAAAAAGTGGGTTACAAACTTTGCTTATCTTTTTAATTTTGTCTTGTTAAGTGTGAGGCCCTTAGTCATTTTAGGCGTCTATTGTGATAGTGCGAGTGCTGTATTTTGTGTTTTACCTATTCTTAACTTTTGTCGTATTTTTGCACTTAACTTATGCTTTATTATTATTATATATAACGTATGGCCATCTCTCGCAAATAACTGTTTTTTACTGCTCACCACCCTTTGATAAAACAAAGTGAGGAAAACGTATTGACATCAAAATTGGGAAACTAGACACCAAGTTTAAAGTTGCTGGTGAAGGTCATCGTCTGAATGAAGAAAGGACTTGTCAACCGATATCACGGCCGTCTAATGTCACACAAAGAGTGAGTTATGGTATATAGTTTTGTTGCCAAGTATATTGGACAAAAGATTTGACGCTATACAAATATCAGTATGGCTACCGAGTATCTTGCGCGTTACACTGGCCTTGTGGGGGCCTCTATTTGCCTTGTGCGATTTGTATCGGATGGCCTCTTTCTTCCTAAGACTTCATCCTTCGACTGATCTATTTCTGACCTCGAGATATTTTGGTCGACGAAGATTAATGCAATGGTGATAATGGAAATTAAATTCAGTGGATGTTTGCAGTAATTTTTACCAAGAAGTATAATGTATGCTGGCTAGTCCAAACTTCAGAAATTATAGCCGGGGGGTGCCGGATTTTGCCGGTGATCAATTTATTGCATGATTTTGTCGCGTTTAGACGTAAATTTTTCTCAGCGGGGG
The DNA here is from genome assembly GCA_030248225.1 of Trileptium ribeirensis. Taxonomy (NCBI): domain Eukaryota; kingdom Metazoa; phylum Nematoda; class Enoplea; order Enoplida; family Thoracostomopsidae; genus Trileptium; species Trileptium ribeirensis. The sequence goes on from JASANE010026340.1 coordinate 10,043, forward strand.
CCTTTGAGTTGGTGGGTACCCGAATTTCTGCCGGGGGCAGCCAAAACTGCCGCCCCTCTTTGGACTAGCTAGGTATGTACAGGTTGCAAAGCACGTTCTGAAAGATTTTGAAAATGGTTTATGAAAAAAGAATCAATGGATGCCAAATCTGAAAGCTGATGAAGAAATCATAGAGCACATGATGGAAGACTCCTAAACATTTTAGATGCAAAGTTTTTTGCTAGGCGCAGCGCGGCAAAACATTTTATTAAAAAAACTCATAATCGTTTTTATACAAGCAGGAGGGGGCATTTCTCCTGCCTTGATGTGACCGATATCGCTGCGGCGGAGGAAAGAAAGAAGAAGCTCAGTATTTGATTCAAAATTGTATTCAGTGTTGAAGAAGGCTGTTTTTGAGTGAACGGGAAAATTATTAGGAATATATAAATGTGTGGGTGCCAGTGATTGGTTCTTGTGCAGCTATCCACAAAATCTGGGACATCGCCGGAACTCTGGTTAATAGGTAACATAATTTTAAACAAATCGTAAGTGGCTTTAGAAAAAATTGACAGTTTTAATGTCAACTGAGGGGTTTTACCAGATGGAGAAAAGATTTCGGCAGATATTTGAAGATAGCTCAAAACTTTGTTGTCTGGAACGAGCTAGGGTAGCCGTTTTGCCATGAGGCGCATGGAATATTAGGTGCAGATACCTCTTAGCCATGCCCAACGGCGACAATTTTCAATATATTCTAATCAAGTTACTAATCCAAGTTACATAAAACATAGGTTTCTGGAATGCTTTTTCAGTTTTGAGCCTGGGCTATAAATTTCATGTTTGTTCTAAGAAAAATTTGTAGACTCTTAGTGGGCCATCGGAAAGTCAAAAACGAGCAGCAGATGCGGTTGGAGCAATTTGAGCGGACGGAAGCTGCAACCAGCGGAATGTCATCAGGATCACAGTTTTCCCAACAGTAGCAATTCAAGCGAATTTTTATCGATTTTTGTTATGCACATTTAGGCTTTTCTTAGAAATTTGTCATACTTCTTAGTCTTCAATAGGTATATTCCAACCCCGCTTTCGTTTGTGAGAACTACACACACATTCTGAATTAATTATCCCTTGTGTATTCCGATTTTTTTGAAAATTTTTCATGTATAATATTAATATAGATGTGAATGTGGAATGCTATAACAGGGACTATTTAATTTTTGATGTGCCGTATATTATAACTGTTGGATTGGAGCACACAAGGTGTAAAATTGCCATTAGAATTGCTGTTTTGTTTAAAAGCTGTGATTTGTAGACTCGAAGGTTTCTGTTTTTTTGGTTGTTATAGGGAAAAATTAAGTGCTACTATGGGGTTCATTGATGTGTTGTGCGCACTACAAGTTCGCAATATAGTTAATACACTTTAAGTTTGTCGTCCGATATTTTTGCGTTTTTGGTTTGTCGTCATTTGACGCACTTATGTTATTTTTCATCTATTACAATTTTTTCACACGTTTTATTTTCATTATATATTTTTACACGGATACAGTTAAACATTCTTGATTTTATTAAGTTGCAACTAGCTCTGCAAGGCGAAAAATATGTTTTTGAAATAGTGTATCAAAGTTCCGTTTTTATTGTGAACCCAGCAAAATAATTCTTAAATTGGTGGGTGGGTGAAATTTTTTGTTGTCAAAAACAGCCTTCCGGTCTACGTTATTGCAACAGCAAAAAGCGGTTTTAGATTAAATTTTAAGTGTTTGGCGTCGCCAACAACACTTTAATTTTTAATTGTTTCATGCTTTTTCAATAACATTATTTATTATTGAATCTCCGTTTATCACGCAGGATTAATTTTTATTGTCTAAAAAGTCTCCGTTGGTATCACGCAGGGTATTTTTTATTGACTAAAAATCTGCCGGATCGAAAATTTCCTGTGAGGGAATGCGTTTGTACTAGGCTGAACAAGGATCTTCTAATTTTAAAAAATAGTCTGTAATACAAAAAAAATGCTACCGTTTAATTTTGTTAAGAAATTGTTGTTTGACGTTAATAAGGCTCCCATCTATCAATTCAATGATGTATACAGTGTTCCCTAGCCTTCTTCAAATTTGAAGTGGGGCGCATGCGCGCCCGCGTTCAAAAAAGAGTGTCACATTTTTCTGCACCCGTGTCCAAACTTTTGTGCTCTACGGCAAAAAAAATTCCCTTCGCCCATCCCACGTTTGACGCTTAAAAAAATCTTCAGAATTTTTTTTTTCAAATATCCCTTTTTTTTAGGTAAAAAAAATCGTTAAATAAATATTTTTTGTTGACAAGTTGTTTTTAACTTCTAGAGAAGTGTTCGAGAGGCCGCTGTGAACAATTTTCGCATTTTTTGTTGTAACGCTTTCGAAGGTTAGTTAAGCTATATGAAATACCCCGGTTTGCCCCGCGCCGCGCCCTATGCCCCCCTGCCGGCCCCCCCGCCGCCCCTGGTTCCAACCCCGGTGTGCGGCCGCCGTCCGTGACCCTTGGCATGAATTTTCCATCGAATAGAGACACCAGCTTTGTGCAAAACATATATGTATAGACAGCAGCATGAAAACACTCAAAAATGCATTAAATGTAGCCCGAATGCTATCTCGATGGACCATCTATACTGTAGGCTCGAGAAGAATTGTTCAGCAGAGCAGTTAGCAGCATGTGCAAGTGTGTCAGTTGGCCTCGGCAGGCGCCAACACTCCCAGGAAGTAGACGCAGCGCCGGGCTTAGCGGTCGGAGAAAATTATTTTACGTGCTCGGTTCGTCGACGACGGCTTTCTTCTTCCCCCGGAAAGATGCTTGGCGCCCTGGAAGGAGAATTTCTGCGCTCCGCAAGTTTGTGACGATGCGTTACTTTCTTATGCGACAATGATCTATTCCCTAAATAAACAGTATTGAGCGACGTACTTGCTGGCATCGAGCTTCCTTTTGAGAAAATTATACAAAATATTTTCACCAACCCGAACAACAACAAATACCGGAAATTGAAATTTCAATGGGAAAGAGGAGATATGTGAAAAAATATCCGCCATTGAAAGGTGTGTTTTTGGGGTGAGCACAAGCGAGCTTACAATTTGTTTATTTTCATTTTGCTCTTACAATAGCAATGCCCAACGCATCCGTTAATGCAAATCTACGTGCTTAGTAGCAAAGATGCGATATGTGCCTCAAATGACTAAAAATTATGCAACTTTTCAATATTATTCGGCTCTTTTGGAAGGACATGATATTTTCCGGAAAATCGTGGGGAATTTGCTGGTACGGTTTTGAAAATAAATGGCGCCAAATTTTTCTCAAAAAAGTGCAGAGTTTGAGCTGCAGATTTGAGCAGTATATATTTTCAGCTCTCCAATATGGTTCGGTAAATTTATTCAATATGTACCTTATTAATTCGGTATCGGTAGTTTGAGCAAAACAATGCAGACGTTTTTTTATAACGAAGATATGAAAATTAATTTTAATATTGAATTTTGAAATTATCTGGAATTGGAAAGCAGATTCTCCAGATGCAGCCGAGAGAAAAATGAGGGTAAGCCTAAAACCTGATTTAGTTCAAATCATTTTGCTCTTACTGTAATGAAAGGACATTTATGAGGGGTTGGCGCATATTGAAAAATATGCAATGGCTGAGGACACAGGGAGAACATTTGCTTCCGCCACACATAAGCACATA
>JASANE010026341.1:0-11617 GCA_030248225.1 Trileptium ribeirensis
CAGTTGCCGAAACACCTTATGGCGTTTATGGCAGTCACGGACAATGTAATTTTTAGAGGCGGAAAGGAAATGCATGCTATGCTGCTCTCGATATACTAATCTTAAGTCTTAGTCCTAGCCTAAGCTAAGGTCCCTATATGAGCCATGTGTAAAGCCTAAGCATAAGTCGATCAAGGACACCGTGTCTTCTCTGTAGTTTAATTGATGGTATTTGGCATACCGTCTTGTCAACGTGCATTTGTTCTTGAAACACATGTTGAAATGTGCAAAAAGCTAATAACACATTTTAGGTAATGCACCGCATTATTTAAAATCAGTATCTGTTGCTATAATTCGTAAAAAATGGTAGCTAAGGGTGTGTACAACGCCGTAAACAAGAATGTAGTACCTAAGAGTATTTCGTATAATAATCAGGAATTGATTTACAATATGGGCGTGAACCTCACTGCTTATTCGATAGGATCGCGACTACAGGGAACGAAAAATTAAAATAGTGGAAAATTGTAATGTGAACGCCTGATAACCCTTTACATTGGGTTATGTAGTTATGGTTGGTATAAATATCATAGCTATATTTTTCGCTCGGCCCATTGGTTTCTATAACTTGCAATGGTTTCTAAAAATTAAGAACTTGGAATACATCAGGATGTTCATATTTGGTCTGAAACCAAGTTATCGTTTAATGATACAGCGCCATTACTACAACCAAAATTATAATTCGACAGAGATAATTCGTTTCCCAAATCTAAAATACAAATGTGGGCTATTTCTCATACATAGGGAATGATTACAATCTTTTACTTGTGCGCACAGTGTGCGTGAAACCTTCTATCTAATTGGTACCAGTGACCATAACCATAACCATAAAACCTAGAATGTCACGCCCAAACTGTGTCTTGACTTATGGATACAAAAATTGGCTACGGCGAACGCTAATGTACACTAGGGTAAACTCAAAATTAACAATTAACGCAAAGCATACACTAGATGTAGGGAACCCCTTCCTTTCGTTAAGTACTTTCAAACGTATTTTCCATGTAGTCTACTTTGTAGTGAGATTTATAACGACTGTCGTCTTTTCATCCATGATCATTTCATCTCCATACTACGAGCTATATTTTGGAGGAGATGCACCCAACATGTACTGTTTAAAAAGGGTACTTGCGAATTTGCAGCAGAGGGCGAATTGTAATTTGTTGCAATATAGTAAGTTATCTGGGATATATATGCCATACTGATGAGATGTCTCGTCGGTATAACAAATTTACTACAAAATTGTTCATGCAATTTAGAGCAAATTTGTTATCTTATCTATCTATTATTTATCTAGGAGACAAGCATGCTAGCTATTATGCAGCGTTTACGTTATAAAGGACCCTCGATGTGAAAGTTTTGACGGCCCTGGGTGTCTTTGCCAACATCCATTATATGGTGTCTTGGACACCTTTGTGTTTCCGATGGTATTTTATGATAGTATGCATAGGTACTGTAGTATTGCTAATGGTATGGTGTAGACTACACCATAACATTTTTCAAAACGGACTACACCATGCTGTTATTTATACACCCTATATAATGTGTTTATGCATGGTGTGCTTGACACCATAGGTAAAGACCAAAACGCATATTGAGAGACTATATTTAACTTGATGGTATCGCATACACCATCTGTTCTATTACATAGTATATGCGTATACTATATACCACTGGATGGCATAGTCTAGACTATTGGGGGACAAAACTTTGACATGAAGGGTCCTTTAAAATTTAAAGGCCGCATTACCCTATTTAGATCCTGTCGCTCGGTTCCTTAAGGCCCTTTGCAAAACCCTAACGAATAACAACACAAGTGCAAACGTAAAGCGAGCGCACGACAAATTCAGTTAGCACAACGCTTCGCAATGTATGCTGCGACAAATATGTCATATTACGGACGAAATGGTTAAACAAAAAATAGAAAAATGACAAACGATTTCGTTGTACTACAGTTGTATAATTAGGGTCGTTGTACATTCACTCAAAAACCGCTTATTTTTCTATAAAATTTTGATGCATTGTCTGCAATATGGCACACCAGAACAATGTGGAACCCGTAAAGTAAACTGTGCTAAATCAAAATCAAAACGAATCGAATCATGTCGCATACACTCCAGGATTTGTAACCCATTGCTCATTTAAAATATCGCCGGGCACCCTTAAGTACTAAATCGCATACACTCCATGAATTGTAACCCATTGCTCATCTAAAATATCGTCGTGTACCCTTAGGTACTAAATCGCATACACTCCATCAATTGTAACCCATTGCTCATCTAAAATATCGGCGGGCACCCTTGGGTACTAAATCACATACACTCCATGATTTGTAACCCAATGCTCATCTAAAATATCGCCAAGCATGCTTGGGTACTAAATCGTATACACTCCGTGATCTGTAACCCAATGCTCATCTAGTATATAGGCCGGGCACCTTTGGATATTAAAAAGGTCACCACATTGTATGAGTTTTCGCAGACAATGCTTAATATGTATTGTATATATACTATAGTTGCGAACAGATTTGTGTTTGGAATTGTTAGTACTTTCGTAAAACCTGTACCGTACTTCTATAACAATAAATCCAAGCAAAGACTGACAAAATTTTTTATAACAAGATGACAGTCTCAAATATGCTGCAATAATCCACAATCTAAACCGATCAATGAATTTTACTGTTCGCAATATAAAAGTTACACATAAAATACACGTAAAATATTGATACAGTTCAATTACTAAACAATATAATATACCAATGATTTAGATACTAATGAGATTAAAAACATGTTAATGAATTATTAATGAACATTTACAAGATACGGTACTGTGTTAGTTGGAAATACCATTTCTGGTCGATACATTAAAGTAAACCTGATTGACGTATAATAAATATCATGAGAGTTCCAACTAAAATATAGTCCATGTTTTTCGTAGGAATAAAAATGATATTGCTTTAAACCCACTACATTTGCTTCGATAATAACACGATTTTTTAAAAGTTTAGTCCGCTTCAATCATTCCATCAAATGAAATAGTCACAACAACCAATCTCGATTAGTTAAAGCTAACGCGGGCTTTGCCGCTCCACAATGAAACCGAACTCTGTAGCACCTATTTATTCCATCACATGAAATAGTCACAACAACCAATCTCGATTAGTTAGAGCTAACGTGGGCGTTGCCGCTCCACAATGAAATCGAACTCTGTAGCACCTATTTATTCCATCAAATGAAATAGTCACAACAACCAATCTCGATTAGTTAGAGCTAACGTGGGCGTTGCCGCTCCACAATGAAATCGAACTCTGTAGCACCTATTTATTCCATCAAATGAAATAGTAACAACAGCCAACCTCGATTAGTTAGAGCTAACGCGGGCGTTGCCGCTCCACAATAAAATCGAACTCTGTAGCACCTATTTATTCTATCAAATGAATAGTCACAACAGCCAGAACCTCGATTGAGTTAGAGCTAACGCGGGCGTTGCCCCGCTCCACAATAAAATCGAACACTGTAGCACCTATTTATTCCATCAAATGAAATAGTCACAACAGCCAATCTCGATTAGTTAGAGCTAACGTGGGCGTTGCCGCTCCACAATGAAATCGAACTCTGTAGCACCTATTTATTCCTCAAATGAATAGACAACAGCCAACCTCATTAGTAGAGCTAACGCGGGCGTTGCCGCTCCACAATAAAATCGTACTTGTAGCACCGATTCATTCTATCAAATGAAATAGTCACAACAGCCAACCTCGATTAGTTAGAGCTAACGCGGGCGTTGCCGCTCCACAATAAAATCGAAAAACACTAGCACCCATTCATTCCATCAAATGAAATAGTCACAACAGCCAATCTCGATTAGTTAGAGCTAACGTGGGCGTTGCCGCTCCACAATGAAATCGAACTCTGTAGCACCGATTGATTCCATCAAATGAAATAGTAACAACAGCCAACCTCGTTTAGTTAAGGCTAACGCGGGCGTTGCCGCTCCACAATAAAATCGAACTCTGTAGCAAATACTCATTCATTCCATCAAATGAAATAGTCACAACAGCCAATCTCGATTAGTTAGAGCTAACGTGGGTGTTGCTGCTTCACAATGATCGAACTTGTGCCTATTTATTCTGTGGCCGTGTGGCCGCGGGCGTGCCGCTCCCAATAAAATGCCGCCCCCGAAATAGTCACCAGCCCCGGCCCCTGCCGCTCCACAATAAAATCGCAACTCCGTAGCACCCATTGATTCCATAAGAAAGAGTCACAACAGCCAACCTCGATTAGTTAGAGTTAACGCGGGCGTTGCCGCTCCACAATAAAATCGAACTCTGTAGCACCTATTCATTCCATCAAAATGAAATAGTCACAACATCCAACCTCGATTAGTTAGAGCTAACGCGGGCGTTGCCGTCTCCCCTACAAAAAATCGAACTCTACACCATTTATTCCATCAAATAAATAGTCACAACAGCCAACCTCATTAGTTACAGCTAACGTGGTGTTGCCGCTCCACAATGAAATCGAACTCTGTAGCACCTATTTATTCCATCAAATGAAATAGTAACAACAGCCAACCTCGATTAGTTAGAGCTAACGCGGGCGTTGCCGCTCCACAATAAAATCGAACTCTGTAGCACCTATTTATTCTATCAAATGAAATAGTCACAACAGCCAACCTCGATTAGTTAGAGCTAACGCGGGCGTTGCCGCTCCACAATAAAATCGAACACTGTAGCACCTATTTATTCCATCAAATGAAATAGTCACAACAGCCAATCTCGATTAGTTAGAGCTAACGTGGGCGTTGCCGCTCCACAATGAAATCGAACTCTGTAGCACCTATTTATTCCATCAAATGAAATAGTAACAACAGCCAACCTCGATTAGTTAGAGCTAACGCGGGCGTTGCCGCTCCACAATAAAATCGAACTCTGTAGCACCTATTTATTCTATCAAATGAAATAGTCACAACAGCCAACCTCGATTAGTTAGAGCTAACGCGGGCGTTGCCGCTCCACAATAAAATCGAACACTGTAGCACCTATTTATTCCATCAAATGAAATAGTCACAACAGCCAATCTCGAAAAAAAAAAAAAAAACCCATTAGTTAGAGCTAACGTGGGCGTTGCCGCTCCACAATGAAATCGAACTCTGTAGCACCTATTTATTCCATCAAATGAAATAGTAACAACAGCCAACCTCGATTAGTTAGAGCTAACGCGGGCGTTGCCGCTCCACAATAAAATCGAACTCTGTAGCACCTATTTATTCCATCAAATGAAATAGTCACAACAGCCAATCTCGATTAGTTAGAGCTAACGTGGGCGTTGCCGCTCCACAATGAAATCGAACTCTGTAGCACCTATTTATTCCATCAAATGAAATAGTAACAACAGCCAACCTCGATTAGTTAGAGCTAACGCGGGCGTTGCCGCTCCACAATAAAATCGAACTCTGTAGCACCTATTTATTCCATCAAATGAAATAGTCACAACAGCCAACCTCGATTAGTTAGAGCTAACGCGGGCGTTGCCGCTCCACAATAAAATCGAACTCTGTAGCACCTATTTATTCCATCAAATGAAATAGTCACAACAGCCAACCTCGATTAGTTAGAGTTAACGCGGGCGTTGCCGCTCCACAATAAAATCGAACTCTGTAGCACCTATTCATTCCATCAAATGAAATAGTCACAACATCCAACCTCGATTAGTTAGAGCTAACGCGGGCGTTGCCGCTCCACAATAAAATCGAACTCTGTAGCACCTATTTATTCCATCAAATAAAATGGTCACAACCAATCTTGATTAGTTAGAGCTCACGCGGGCTTTGCCGCTCCACAATAAAATCGAACTCTGTAGCTCCTATACATCTGAAATTTGAAATAGTCACAACAACCAATCTCGATAATTTAGAAGTACCGCGGGCTTTGCCGCTCCACAATAAAATCGAACTCTGTAGCTCTTATTTCTATACTTCCGAAATTTGAAATAGTCACAACAACCAATCTCGATTAGTTAGAGCTAACGCGGGCGTTGCCGCTCCACATTGAAATCGAACTCTGTAGCACCTATTTATTCCATCACATGAAATAGTCACAGCAGCCAACCTAGACTAGTTAGAGCTAACGCTGGCGTTGCCGCTCCACAATAAAATCGAACTCTGTAGCACCTATTTATTCCATCAAATGAAATAGTCACAGCAGCCAACCTAACTTAGTTAGAGCTAACGCGGGCGTTGCCGCTCCACAATAAAATCGAACTCTGTAGGACCTATTTATTCCATCAAATGAAATAGTCACAACAGCCAATCTCGATTAGTTAGAGCTAACGTGGGCGTTGCCGCTCCACAATGAAATCGAACTCTGTAGCACCTATTTATTCCATCAAATGAAATAATAACAACAGCCAAAATCGATTAGTTAGAGCTAACGCGGGCGTTGCCGCTCCACAATGAAATCGAACTCTGTAGCACCTATTTATTCCATCAAATGAAACAGTCACAACAGCCAACCTCGATTAGTTAGAGCTAACGCGGGCGTTGCCGCTCCACAATGAAATCGAACTCTGTAGCACCTATTTATTCCATCAAATGAAATAGTCACAACAGCCAACCTCGATTAGTTAGAGCTAACGCGGGCGTTGCCGCTCCACAATAAAATCGAACTCTGTAGCACCTATTCATTCCATCAAATGAAATAGTCACAACAGCCAACCTCGATTAGTTAGAGCTAACGCGGGCGTTGCCGCTCCACAATAAAATCGAACTCTGTAGCACCTATTTATTCCATCAAATGAAATGGTCACAACCAATCTCGATTAGTTAGAGCTCACGCGGGCTTTGCCGCTCCACAATAAAATCGAACTCTGTAGCTCCTATACATCTGAAATTTGAAATAGTCACAACAGCCAATCTCGATAAGTTAGAAGTAACGCGGGCTTTGCCGCTCCACAATAAAATCGAACTCTGTAGCTCCTATTTCTATACATCCGAAATTTGAAATAGTCACAACAACCAATCTCGATTAGTTAGACGTAACGCGGGCTTTGCCGCTCCACAATAAAATCGAACTCTGTAGCACCTATACATCTGAAATATGAAATAGTCACAACAACCAATCTCGATAAGTTAGAAGTAACGCGGGCTTTGCCGCTCAACAATAAAATCGAACTCTGTAGCTCTTATTTCTATACATCCGAAATTTGAAATAGTCACAACAACCAATCTCGATTAGTTAGAAGTAACGCGGGCTTTGCCGCTCCACAATAAAATCGAACTCTGTAGCTCCTATACATCTGAAATTTGAAATAGTCACAACAACCAATCTCGATAAGTTAGAAGTAACGCGGGCTTTGCGCTCAACAATAAAATCGAACTCTGTAGCTCCTATTTCTATACATCCGAAATTTGAAATAGTCACAACAACCAATCTCGATTAGTTAGAAGTAACGCGGGCTTTGCCGCTCCACCATAAAATCGAACTCTGTAGCTCCTATTTCTATACATCCGAAATTTGAAATAGTCACAACAACCAATCTCGATTAGTTAGAAGTAACGCGGGCTTTGCCGCTCCACAATAAAATCGAACTCTGTAGCTCCTATTTCTATACATCCGAAATTTGAAATAGTCACAACAACCAATCTCGATTAGTTAGAAGTAACGCGGGCTTTGCCGCTCCACCATAAAATCGAACTCTGTAGCTCCTATACATCTGAAATATGAAATAGTCACAACAACCAATCTCGATAAGTTAGAAGTAACGCGGGCTTTGCCGCTCAACAATAAAATCGAACTCTGTAGCTCTTATTTCTATACATCCGAAATTTGAAATAGTCACAACAACCAATCTCGATTAGTTAGAAGTAACGCGGGCTTTGCCGCTCCACAATAAAATCGAACTCTGTAGCTCCTATTTCTATACATCCGAAATTTGAAATAGTCACAACAACCAATCTCGATTAGTTAGACGTAACGCGGGCTTTGCCACTCCACAATAAAATCGAACTCTGTAGCACCTATACATCTGAAATATGAAATAGTCACAACAACCAATCTCGATAAGTTAGAAGTAACGCGGGCTTTGCCGCTCAACAATAAAATCGAACTCTGTAGCTCTTATTTCTATACATCCGAAATTTGAAATAGTCACAACAACCAATCTCGATTAGTTAGAAGTAACGCGGGCTTTGCCGCTCCACAATAAAATCGAACTCTGTAGCTCCTATACATCTGAAATTTGAAATAGTCACAACAACCAATCTCGATAAGTTAGAAGTAACGCGGGCTTTGCGCTCAACAATAAAATCGAACTCTGTAGCTCCTATTTCTATACATCCGAAATTTGAAATAGTCACAACAACCAATCTCGATTAGTTAGAAGTAACGCTGGCTTTGCCGCTCCACCATAAAATCGAACTCTGTAGCTCCTATTTCTATACATCCGAAATTTGAAATAGTCACAACAACCAATCTCGATTAGTTAGAAGTAACGCGGGGTTTGGCGCTCCACAATAAAATCGAACTCTGTAGCTCCTATTTCTATACATCCGAAATTTGAAATAGTCACAACAACCAATCTCGATTAGTTAGAAGTAACGCGGGCTTTGCCGCTCCACCATAAAATCGAACTCTGTAGCTCCTATTTCTATACATCCGAAATTTGAAATAGTCACAACAACCAATCTCGATTAGTTAGAAGTAACGCGGGCTTTGCCGCTCCACAATAAAATCGAACTCTGTAGCTCCTATACATCTGAAAATAGAAATAGACACACCAGACAATCTCGAGAAGTTAGAAAGTAACGCGGGCTTTCCCGGCTCCACAATAAAATCGAACTCTGTAGCTCCTATTTTATACATCCGAAATATGAAATAGTCACAACAACCAATCTCGATTAGTTAGAAGTAACGCGGGCTTTTCCCTTCCACAATAAAATAGAACTCTGTAACTCCTATACATCTGAAATTTGAAATAGTCACAACAACCAATCTCGATAAGTTAGAAGTAACGCGGGCTTTGCCGCTCAACAATAAAATCGAACTCTGTAGCTCCTATTTCTATACATCCTAAATTTGAAATAGTCACAACAACCAATCTCGATTAGGTAGAAGTATTGCGGGCTTTGCCTTTCCACAATAAAATCGAACTCTGTAGCTCCTATACATCTGAAATTTGAAATAGTCACAACAACCAATCTCGATAAGTTAGAAGTAAGGCGGGCTTTGCGCTCAACAATAAAATCGAACTCTGTAGGTCCTATTTCTATACATTAGAAATTTGAAATAGTCACAACAACCAATCTCGATTAGTTAGAAGTAACGCGGGCTTTGCCGCTCCACAATAAAATCGAACTCTGTAGCTCCTATACATCTGAAATTTGAAATAGTCACAACAACCAATCTCGATAAGTTAGAAGTAACGCGGGCTTTGCCGCTCAACAATAAAATTGAACTCTGTAGCTCTTATTTCTATACATCCGAAATTTGAAATAGTCACAACAACCAATCTCGATTAGTTAGAAGTAACGCGGGCTTTGCCGCTCCACAATAAAATCGAACTCTGTAGCTCCTATACATCTGAAATTTGAAATAGTCACAACAACCAATCTCGATAAGTTAGAAGTAAGGCGGGCTTTGCGCTCAACAATAAAATCGAACTCTGTAGGTCCTATTTCTATACATCCGAAATTTGAAATAGTCACAACAACCAATCTCGATTAGTTAGAAGTAACGCGGGCTTTGCCGCTCCACAATAAAATCGAACTCTGTAGCTCCTATACATCTGAAATTTGAAATAGTCACAACAACCAATCTCGATAAGTTAGAAGTAAGGCGGGCTTTGCGCTCAACAATAAAATCGAACTCTGTAGGTCCTATTTCTATACATTAGAAATTTGAAATAGTCACAACAACCAATCTCGATTAGTTAGAAGTAACGCGGGCTTTGCCGCTCCACAATAAAATCGAACTCTGTAGCTCCTATACATCTGAAATTTGAAATAGTCACAACAACCAATCTCGATAAGTTAGAAGTAAGGCGGGCTTTGCGCTCAACAATAAAATCGAACTCTGTAGGTCCTATTTCTATACATTAGAAATTTGAAATAGTCACAACAACCAATCTCGATTAGTTAGAAGTAACGCGGGCTTTGCCGCTCCACAATAAAATCGAACTCTGTAGCTCCTATACATCTGAAATTTGAAATAGTCACAACAACCAATCTCGATAAGTTAGAAGTAACGCGGGCTTTGCCGCTCCACCATAAAATCGAACTCTGTAGCTCCTATTTCTATACATCCGAAATTTGAAATAGTCACAACAACCAATCTCGATTAGTTAGAAGTAACGCGGGCTTTGCCGCTCCACCATAAAATCGAACTCTGTAGCACCTATTTCTATACATCCGAAATTTGAAATAGTCACAACAACCAATCTCCATCAGTTAGAGCTAACGAGGATTTGCCGCTCTACAATAAAATCGAACTCTGTAGCACCTATTTCTATACATACGAAATTTGAAATGCTGTTTGCAGTTTATCTCGTACAAGGCCGTTTGACTGATATTGGCACCAGCAGCTCTCTGGCCGAGTTAGAAGTTGGTACACCTGTGGTACTGGTACAGCATTTAGATTCTGGTGATATGGTTTGAAATGGTTTCAGAGCGGATAATGGCTTACCACGTTTAGCAGGTTACACAGATTGACACAGATTTATAAAACAGTTAAAAAAATTCCTTTTAGACTCTGAATGACATGCTCACGCTACACCCAAAACCGATCCGACCAAATAGAAAATGCAAAAATTTGTCAAATTCGAATCAAATTGATGAAAATATAATCTTTGTTGGATGGACTACACTTATTACCTATTAATGTTAAAGAACAACAAACGACAAGTCTGTGCTCGACACCATGTCGGTTTCTGTTTACGACCTTGATACATGCTAAGCATATCAAAAATGTAAAATGTTTACTTATCGAATCGTATGGCTAAAGATCGAAATTTAGAGTTAAACAATGTTCTGCAGCACAATTATTACGGTTTCGAGGACATGGTTTCACTGGCCCATGTTAAAGAACAACAAATGACAAGTCTGTGCTCGACACCATGTCGGTTTCTGTTTACGACCTTGATACATGCTAAGCATATCAAAAATGTAAAATGTTTACTTATCGAATCGTATGGCCAAAGATCGAAATTTAGAGTTAAACAATGTTCTGCAGCACAATTATTACGGTTTCGAGGACATGGTTTCACTGGCCCATGTTAAAGAACAACAAATGACAAGTCTGTGCTCGACACCATGTCGGTTTCTGTTTACGACCTTGATACATGCTAAGCATATCAAAAATGTAAAATGTTTACTTATCGAATCGTATGGCCAAAGATCGAAATTTAGAGTTAAACAATGTTCTGCAGCACAATTATTACGGTTTCGAGGACATGGTTTCACTGGCCCATGTCAACTTTAGGGGCGGAAGTGAAATGCATACTATGCCGTTCTCGATATAACTAAGGCTAAGCCTTAGTTTAACCTAACCAATCAAGCAATACGTAACTGAACGAAGTGCTAAACATAAGAA